>LPNX010971660.1:393806-469750 GCA_001517045.1 Pseudotsuga menziesii | reverse complement strand
AAAAAAACAATAACAATAGAACATGAGATTTACGTGGAAAGCTTGCTATACGCAGGTAAAACCACAGGGGAAGGCAAGGTTCGATATTTTATTATTACTCGAAAAAAACTTATAATTATTTCTTGTACCTCTCTTGTGTTACAAAGGCAAAGGGTCACTGCCCTTTTATACAATACATATGAGGGTTCCATAAGGAACCAAAATACACTAGAAGGATTTAGAAATTTTTCCCTTGTGGGATTCACCCTTGAACCCCTGAAGAGTGAGAACCCTCCCTCGCAGATCTAGAGGGGATACCTAGTAGCCCTTCCTATAACCCACACACAAGACCAACACATACAAGAAGCATGTGACCCTAGTCAAGAGATATACAAGAAGGATATTAGAGATTTAGATATTGGCTTCATATCCTAACAGATCATCAATTGACAAGAGCCGTAGATTTTTGGGAAGGGAATACTATTGATAGATATATAGTAGAGTTTATTACAAATAATCACTAATACTTATCAAAACTGGAAGCAAATTTTAGGTGAAACATTCATGAGAAATTAATCAAAGAAACCTCGTTGTAGATCAAATTTTGGATGGTAGAAAAGGGGTTTCTACCATTTAATCATACCTCAATGGAAGCATAAGAAGAACTTTGCACCATGGGGAGTGGTTGGGAATGATGTTGATGAGTTAGGAAAGTTGATAAGGACTTGATGACGATGGGATAACTCTTAATACCAAGCTCGAATTGAACAAGAAGAAAGGAGGTCAAGTATTTGAGAGAAATGGTTGAAGAAACTAATGAGATAGGAAAATAAGAAGAGTGAGCATATGTGGAAGGATATGTTTGGTACCAAACAGGATGAAGAGAGGATGAATGAGTTACATAAGGTAATGAGATATAAGGAGTTGGAAATCTCCTATTTGAAGGGAAACATTATAATGGTCAAAGATCACCCTAGTATGGGACACTGGGCTGGAGATGGATGTGTGGAAATGAAAGGAGGAGACAATGACTTGAGTATTATAAATGTTGGAATACATACCAATGATGTAGAGACAATCTTGGTGTAGAATGTAGATTCACATAAGTGGCGTCAAGATGGAAGCAACTGATATGTTAAACCCTCTATTATCGAGGAAGGAATATCAGATAATGTGACATCATCAGTTGAGTTTCAACCACTCCCTAAACATTCATAAATCATAAGGTACCCTCTTTTTCAAGCTCTACTTTTTATTTGACATGGTATAACTGTTATCCTAGTAGTAGTAGTCGGTCTATTGGTATAGTCATAGTAGGAAGTAGTAATGAATCCAACTCTGGTATAGTGTTAACAATTTTTTAGAATAGTGGTAGTTCAAGCCCAAATATAGCTTCAAACATGATTTCACAACCTGATCCTAGAGGATTTATGTTGGTAGGAGCTCCAATGACCACAATGGCTGGAATACATGGAAGTTCTTAAATGAGGTACCCAGATTTTTGGGGTAATGGATCTAAAGAATATGCGAAACGACATTGGTTCTTGTGTGAATCCATCTAGAGGTCTACGGGAATCTCATATGCATCTAAAATAGTTGAGTTTCAGACTATATTGTGTGGATGGGAACACTACAATGGTACATGAAATTTGTGGCTCTTTGTCATGCCAATATAGTGCCTCTTTCTTTAGTGGAGGTGAATAATTTTTTTATCGATGAATTCCAATTACTAAAATCGGAGCAAAAAGGGATTGAAAATATGAAAGAATTATGACAATATGAAGGTGAATCGACATGGGAATATGCACATAGATTTAGGGATATGATGAATAGATTGTCGTTTCCTATTCACAACTCACATAAAAATGAGTGGTTTATTCAATGATTTTTACTACTAACTCAGATATCTCTATCCCAACATACCATTGACACCCCAATAACTACATTGGAGCAAGCTATGAATATTGAACCATTGGATACGTATCCAAGAAATAGTAGGGTCTCTAGCTTTGTATCCTAACCTGGATTATCACAAGTATAGATTCAAATAGATGTCTTAATTAAGAAAATCTAGGAATTGACTATAATTCCCAAGGTAGGCAAAGAGTAGATATAATGTACTAAATGTATGAAATAATGACATCATGCTTCTGAATGTCAAGGCTGAGAGGGGCCCTTGCACCTAATCACCCTATGGGACAAACCTCAAAATGACCTTTTGCAGGTGTTGCTCAAGTTGGTGCTCATAATCATTGTGATAGTCTAATATGGTGTTTTAGTTGTCCACAATCGAACGCATATTGTGAAATATGCAAAAAAAAGGGAACTCCGCATCCTAGTGCCCCATCCTTTAGAAGTATTCATTTGTCTTGAGTAAACTTTATTGTGTATTTTGTGGGTTTACTACTCACAACATAGATAAATGCAAATCCTTGGATGTATTGACAAATATGTTGGATCGTTTTGCATATCGAGTGTCTAATCAATCACATCCTTAGGGAAAGCGGGGAAGCTAGGGCCAAGGAGGTGATTATTGAGGTGGTCGATATAGAGGTCTACGAGGATTAATTCGGTGTTATAATTGTAATTAAATGATACATTCATTCAGGGATTATCCATTACCCCATGGTCATAGTGTACCTATTTCCAAGTAAACATGCATGGTACTAAAGAGTGTCTATAACTAATTGCAAAATAGGAAGAACGTATGTAGAACTAACTAGATAATCTAATCAATTCAGAGTCGTGGGATGGAGACAAGATGAATGGGCCCATGATTAATTTTTTCATACAGGGAGGATTTTGAATGGGTGCTAATAGTAAATCTCCAGGAATCCCAAAATTCAATGAGATAACCTAAAAGCACCCCTATTGATCTAGCCCAACATAGAGAAATATTCACAAGGCCCAGTGAGATATTCACCCTTCTCCATCAGTTTTGGAAGAAGGAATATTTCAAAATATGAGATCGAAGGTACATTTTCCAAGTTGGGAAAAGTAGTAGACATAAAATATCAAGGTACCTCTCAAAAAACTCATTAGCCTTTGGTCCAATCTATTTGTTGATATTTTGGATATCAAATACCTCACTCGAAAGTTGTGGAATATTCTTCAAACCTTTAGGAGAGTGATAGAGGAGGAAGGATTCATCTTAGATATTCTCCCTATAAGAAAGAATAATCTCATAATGTAAAGAAAGAAAAGAATTGGGAATAAAATTTAGTTAGCTGTACAAGTTGATGGATATGATATTAAATATGTCATGTTAGAATTTGGGGTTGTATTTTAATATTGTTCCTAAGAAATCATGGGAGGTTATGGGAATCCCTACACTGGTTTATTCTCCTATCCAATTGTGTATGGCCAATAAATATCATAAATTTCCTATTGGGAGGCTATAGAATATGGAAGTTTATTAAGTCGAGGTAAAAACGTCAACCAAATTTAAAGTGATTGAAATAATGGACAACAAATCTTTTTTGGGTGTTGTTAGGGATGGATTGGGCCTATGAGAACTATGCCATGATTTATTTGAAGAATGAGACTATGACATTTGAACCTAATGGAATGAGAGTCACCTAGCCGTTAGACCCATACCAAGGACCTCACAATACTGAGCATGTCAATGATACTATGAAGTGGGATGTTTTAGATGAAATTTACAACCTTACAACAAAAATAAATGATTCTATTAACCCCACATTAGATGGTTCAATAATTTGGAGAAGCATTCATTCGTTTGACAATGATTTCGAGGAGGATTTCAATGAATGGCATAATAGAAGGAAAGGACTATCATCCTGACATTCCGCAACTATTAAGTCTATCATATGGATTGAGTTTGAGGTTTCAATCCCTCCAATTTATGATGGGGTTTTAGATCTAAATGAATTCTTTATAGAACTAAGTAGTAGAGTTTTGGATGAACATAGAATCCCTATAATGGATGTTGTGCTCCAAGGCACTCATGTAATATGGTGGGATACTCATAAGTACAACCTTCACTCCTAGTCATTAGTACACACATCTATGATGCATACATTTGTTTCATTTCCTAACTATGAATGTTTGAATACCTTGATTAAGCTATGTTAGGAATCTTTGAACAAATACTTTGATCCTTTCATCTTTGTGGAAAATTGTATGCAAGGCTAGGCAGAGGAGGGAATACCATTCAATATTTGGGTTCATAATTTTATACATCATATAGGTCCCATACCCCAATCATGGTACATACATGAGGAAATCCAAAGACAAACCATGGATTGGAAAACTTTGCAGACTCGGTTTTGTGAATACTTTTCTTTTTCTAGAATTTATGAACTTGTTACTAGTGCTCTGAATATGATTAAAGAATCCATGTTCACTAACAAGTTGGAGAATGAAAGGAATTCACATGTTTTCCCTATGCATCAAGTATTTTTTTATATACATATTCCTAGTTGTCACAAGGAATTACCTCTCTATTGCAAAAAAATTGATCAAGATGATCTTGATCCCAATGAGATGGAACATTTGAGACATTTATCATTTAGAGAAGCTGAGGTTTCCATAATTTTCCAAGATAAGAATCAAGAAGCTACTAATATTTCCTATACACAACCACCATAATTAAAGAAATCAAATTTTGGGATCGACAACATTTCCTAATATGGCCTTTATGGGTGATTATTAAGACAATCAAACTATGTATGATATTGTCTCTCTCTCAAAGGAATACGAGGAATTAATTCGATAGAGCTTTATTGACCTAAAATGGATTCAAGGAGACTTAGGGGAATGAATATTACCCTTGAATGTGATGCTAAGTATGTCAATTTACATCCTTATCAACTCAGCCTTATGTCAAGGAAAAGATAAAAAATGGAGATCGACTGAATGTTAGCTATTGGTATGATTTTTTGAGTGGACAAAGTGGAGTGGATTATCCCCATAGTAATTCAAAGAAAAAAGGATACAAATGGAATATGGGTGTGTGTTGACTACCGCAACCTTAATTCAACTTGTGTACATGATCCATTCCCTACTCCATTCATTGATGAGGTGTCGGACCAAGTTGAGGGAAGGAGGCGTATTCTTTTACAGATGGCTAATTAGGGTTCCATAAAGTAAGGATTATAGAAGAAGATAAACAAAAGACTACATTTAGAATTGAATGGGGTTCCTTTTCTTACAATGTCATCATTGTTTGGACTTAAGAATTACCCTACAGTCTTCTTTAGGATTGTGTTTGCTTCCTTTTTAGAATTCATCCACAAGTTCCTAGAAGTATACATGGATTATTGAATTGTATACAGCCTTATAAAAGAACATTTTAGTTTATTAAGGCTAATGTTTGACAAATGTTGTCAACTTCAAATATCACTTAAACTGAAGAAATATATTTTATGTGTCCCTTCAAGAAACTTTTTAGGACATATTATGTGCCGTGAAAGAGTCTCACTGGATATTGCAAAGATTGCAATAATTGTTAATCTTCCACCTCCCACACCTTCTAGGAAGTTGCAGTCTACTTTAGGACATATTAGGTACTATCAAATATTTATCTCCAACCATGTCATGATCACAACCCTATTGGATCATTTTAAAAAAAATGTAAAGTATTTTTTTCGACTTCATAATGCGATAAAGATTTTGCACTACTCAAAAAAATATAGTAACTACTCCTGACTTTTCTTTTCCTAGTTATAATTTAGAATTTCATGTACATGTGGATGCTTCAGGTATTGATTTGGGAGTTATTCTTGTGCATCAAGGGGAAGGTGGTTTTTATCAATCAATTCATTTCGCCAGTTTCAAATTATCTAAGGCTAAACACAACTAACTACTACTAAATGAAAAGGGTTAGCTATGGTTTGTGCATTGCAGAAGTTCTGTAGTGTTGGGAGGTCATTTCAATTTTTTTAAAATATCACTCTGATTTAAAGTATTTAGTGAATAAATATGTTTTATACGGATGAATTTGTAGGTGGTTACTACTCTTTCAATATTTTTCTTTAGAAGTGGTTTTAAAACCTAGGAAGCATAATGTGGATCCTAATCACTTATCCTGGATAGAATCAGGGGAAGTTGATGGTTTTGTCAATGACCAACTGTCGGATGTGGATTTTTTTTGTTTAGAATCCATAATTGACTATTTAGAACAAATAAATTTGTTCCTCACTAATGGCACAACACCAAAACATTAGTCCACAACTCCTAAACATCATTTGGTAGTTCACACGGTTGATTTTCACTTGATTATAGGAGACCTATACAAGCTAGGATTTGGTGGCATATTCTTGTGATGTGTCTTAGATCATGAACATTGGGATATATTATGGAAATCACATGCAATTTCAAGTAGTCAAGTAGGAGGAAAACTAGACAGCAAGAAAATTTCTACAAGTTATCTTGTGGTGGCCTACAATTTGCAAGGATGTCAAGGATGACACTTCCACTTTTGATGTATGTCAGCGAGTTGGGAAGATATCTTGGTGGGATGAGATTCATCACCATTTTGTGTGTACCCTAAACCCTTTGATAAGTAGGGGGTATATTTTGTTGGTCCTATTTCCCCTCTTGCAAGACATTCGAAGGCCTGCTACATCATTACCACAACTGATTATTTAAACATGTGGGTCAAGGATGAAACTATGAAAGATTGGTTTACAGAAAACACAACTTTCTTAATCTTTGATAACATAATTTCCTAGTTTATATGTCCCATAAGTCTCAATGGAAAGCAAGGTATGCATTTCATGACTAATACCATCACTGCATTGACCCAATAATTTGTTATCCAACACCATAAGAGCATCCCATATCATCCTCAAGAAAACAACACAATAGAAAATTTTAGCAAGACTCTCAAAAAACGACTCATTAAGGTATATTCTGCCAAGACTCATTAAGTTCTATTCTGCCAGTCAAGATGACTAGGATGAATGCATCCCTTCCATATTGTGTGCCTACCACAATACTCGGAAAAAATTGCACAAGCACTCTCCATTCCAACTAGTCTATGGGTAGGAAGTTTTCACACTAGCAAAATTTTGTGTTCCTATTCTATGCATTTATCATGCTGTGGATATGACATAACAAGATTCAGTTGTGAAATGCTTAGAAAACTTGATACATTTGGAGGATTCAAGGTTCTATATTGATTTTCATGTCATAAAATAAAAGCATGACACGATCGACATACCAAGACCAAACATTTTTCCAATGGTAACCTAGTGCTTCTTTACAACATTTGATATCTTAATAATCTCAGGAATAGCTTTAGATGCATTGGCTTAGACCCTTAATGGTGGTAGAGTTTTGAGACTTGGATGTTGTACATCTTGCACAAATCTATGGTGTTCTCATACCATGATTGTGAATTGAATCCCTACAATTCAAGTTTCTAATTTCATAAGCTAAGATACTCTCCCAAATAAATGGTCAAACAAAATTGGTCAACAAGTTCTTAGAAACCCATTTGTAATGCTTCTCTTCTAGTAAGACACACTAATTGGAACAATGTCTTTTCCTCACAGAATGTTGGTACAATACCACTTATCATGGAGCTACCAAAATGACACCATATGAATTTGTCTATGGACACAAAACATTCTTAGTGGCTTCCTACCTACTAGGCACCTCCAAGGTTCATGCAGTGGATAATACAGTTCACTCTAGGGAATACATTCTTAGCACACTTAAGGATAAGCACTTGGTTATGGCTCAAAATAAAATGAAACAACAAGCTAACTAATATCATTGAAAGAATTCATTTACATAAGAGGATCATGTGTTTCTTCACCTTCATCCCTATATATAAAAATCACTCAAGGATAAAGTCCACCAAACTAGAATCAAAGTTCTATAAACCATATAATATCATCCAATACATTGGACAAGTGGCCCACAATATTATTCTTCCATCCCACTCCAAGATTCATCCAATCTTTCATGTGTCTTGTCTTAATAAGGTAATGGTATCAAATTTCAAGGTGCAAACAAATTTACTAGAACTTGACAAAGAAAGCCCCATTTGTCTCTAGTAGGAAGCAATATTTGATATTAGAGTGTCAAATGCATCAACACAGGGCTCAATAAGTATTTATCCAATGGAAATATATACATATAAAAGATGCAACATGGGAACCAACAATAATTCTATACATTTATCATGTTGTGCATATGACAGAACAAGAGTCGGTTGTGATATGCTTAGCAAATTTGATACATTTTGATGAGTCAAGGTTTCTTATTGATTTTTATGTCACAAAATAAAAGCATGACATGATCGACATACCAAGACCACACATTTTTCCAATGGTAACCTAGTGCTTCTTTATGGCATTCGATATCTTAATAATCTCAGGAAGAGATTTAGATGCATTAGCTCAGACCCTTTATGGTGGTAGATTTTTGAGACTTGGATTTAGTACATCTTGCACAACTCTATGGTGTTCTCAGACCATGATTATGAATTGAATCCCTACAATTCAAGTTGTTAATTTCACAAGCTAGGATACTCTCCCAAATAAATGGTCAAACAAAATTGGTCAGCAAGTTCTTAGAAACCCATTTGTGATGCTTCTCTTCTAATAAGACACACTAATTGGAACAATGTCTTGTCCTCATAGAATGTTAGTACAATACCACTTATCATGGAGCTACCAAAATGACATCATATGAATTTGTCTATGGACAAAAAACATTCTTAGTGGCTTCCTATCTACTAGGCACCTCCAAGGTTCATGCAGTGGATAACATAGTTCACTCTAGGCAATACATTCTTAGCACACTTAAGGATAAACACTTGGTTATGGCTGAAAATAAAATGAAACAACAAGCTAAATATCATTGAAATAATTCATTTACATAAGAGGATCATGTTTTTCTTCACCTTCATCCCTATATATAAAAATCACTCAAGGATAAATTCCACTATACTAACATAAAAGTTCTATGGACCATATAATATCATCCAATACATTGGACAAGTGGCCTACAATATTATTCTTCCATCCCGCTCCAAGATTCATCCAATATTTCATGTGTCTTGTCTTAAGAAGGTAATGGGATCAAATTTCAAGGTGCAAACAAACTTACTAGAACTTGACAAAGAAAGCTCCATTTGTCTCTAGTAGGAAGCAATATTTGATATTAGAGTGTCAAATGCATCAACATATGGTTCAATAAGTATTTATCCAATGGAAATATATACATATAAAAGATGCAACATGGGAACCAACAGTAATTCTATGCATTTATCATGATGTGCATATGATAGAACAAGAGTCAGTTGTGAAATGATTAGCCCACTTGATACATTTGGAGGAGTCAAGGTTTCTTATTGATTTTCATGTCACAAAATAAAAGCATGACACGATCGACATACCAAGACCAAACATTTTTCCAATGGTAACCTAGTGCTTCTTTATGACATTCAATATCTTAATAATCTCAGGAAGATCTTTAGATGCATTGGCTCAGACCCTTAATGGTGGTAGAGTCTTGAGACTTAGATGATGTACATCTTGCACAACTTTATGGTGTTATCAGACCATGATTGTGAATTGAATCCCTACAATTCAAGTTGCTAATTTCACAAGCTAGGATACTCTCCCAAATAAATGGTCAAACAAAATTGGTCAATAAGTTCTTAGAAACCCATTTGTGATGCTTCTCTTCTAATAAGACACACTAATTTGAATAATGTCTTGTCCTCATAGAATTTTGGTACAATACCACTTATCATGGAGCTACCAAAATGACACCATATGAATTTATCTATGGACAAAAAACATTCTTAGTGGCTTCTTATCTACTAGGCACCTCCAAGGTTCATGCAGTGGATAACACAGTTCACTCTAGGGAATACATTCTTAGCACACTCAAGGATAAGCACTTGTTTATGGCTCAAAATAAAATGAAACAACAAGCTAACTAATATCATTAAAAAAATTCATTTACATAAGAGGATCATGTGTTTCTTCACCTTCATCCCTATATTTAAAAATCACTCAAGGATAAAGTCCACCGGACTATAATCAAAGTTCTATGGACCATATAAGATCATCCAATACATTGGACAAGTAGCCTACAATTATTCTTCCATCCCACTCCAAGATTCATCCAATATTTCATGTGTCTTGTCTTAAGAAGGTAATGGGATCAAATTTCAAGGTGAAAACAAACTTACTAGAACTTGACAAAGAAAGCTCCTTTTGTCTCTAGTAGGAAGCAATATTTGATATTAGAGTGTCAAATGCATCAACTCATGGTTCAATAAGTATTTATCCATTGGAAATATATACATATAAAAGATGCAACATGGGAACCAACAATAATTATACAACAATTTACTCACCTCCATCCTTAAGGACAATGTTGCTCCTAAAGCGAGAGTTCATGACAGGGTCCTGCCCTAACCTCCCTACTTTAGACTACCTAGGAGTGAGTCAATTAATGTATGCAACCATATTATTTGAATAAGACCCATTAGATAGTAGTCAATAGTTATTTAATGTAAAAGGATCATATTTATTAAATAAGGCCTACTAGGTAGTTGGTACTTATTAGTGATGGGACCACAAGTAATTAGTTTTTCTATTGAGAATCTATTTCAAGAGTTAGGATGTTATGGAATGTTCTATTAAGTATTATTGTATTTGGAACTTTGTTTAGTGAAAAGTCACCCCACCTTAAGAGGGAAGCAAAAACTACTTTATTTATCATGATTATCATAATACAAGGATATATTTCACATATTTCATATTATTGTCTCTTATATTTGGTTTTTTGGATTCATAATATCTATATACCTAGTTTGTATTTCAATTTTAAGGGTCAATGAACACTACACAAAGACACCTCAAATCCGAATTATGGGTGGCACCCAAGGTGGATGCATTAACTTTATTAGTATGGAGAACATTCTGAAGATACAACAAGGGAGGGTAACAAATAACCCATAAGTCTATTACAATTGTGCAAATTACCAAGGCAGTCACTTCCTATACTTGTCAATCCAACCCATGAAGCATTCATCGGTATACATCCTGCAAATACTATATTCCATACTTCACTAAGTTAATGTCAAGGTAATCTATTTTTCCAACCCTAAAATTAACAAAATCATAGAACTCCTTGTCCACTTTTTGTATGAATGGTTCCTTCGTTAATCACTATGCACTATGTAGGTGTCCTCTTTATATGTGGATGTTTTCTTATTATTTCCTTCTTCTAAGGTGCTTAGAAACCCACTCCGCATCGAGCAACATAATATGCAATCCACCAAACCATTTGCCAAGTCTTTTAAGCCTTGGGTCCAATTCACAACAGCATTTGAGCCCAGAATTCGATGACAGAATTTGACGACATCTGACGTAAAGTACGATTGTGTCAGATTGCAATGATGAAAAGTATTTTACGTTCCGAATTTTTTTTGTCATCTTGCAAAGTCGTCGAATTTTTGACTTTACGCCTCATAGGTTTTGCGACGAACATGTTCGTCTGAAATTCGACAACAGTTCATCTGAAATTCGACAAACTTCTTGTCGAAAATCCGACAACTATTCATCTGAACTTCGACAACTATTCGTCATCATCATCATCTTCGTCATCGTCATCATCATTGACTTCCTCATCATCCTCATCTTCATCATGATCATCATCATCAACATCATCATCGTCATCAGCATCATCATCATCATAATCATCGTCATCTTCATCATCATCATCATCTTCATCGTCATCATCATCATGACCATCATCATCATCATCAACAACATCATCATCATCATCAACAACAACATCATCGTCGTCGTCGTCATCATCATCATCAACATCATCATCCTCATATTCATCTTCATCATCAACATTGTCGTCATCATCATCTTCATCATCAACATCAGCGTCATCGACATCTTCATCATCATCATCACCATCACCATCATAATCATCATCGTCGTCTACCCCATCAATGTCATCATCTTCATTGTCTTCATCCTCATCAACATCATCATCATCAACATTGTCATTATCATCATCATCATCATCGTTGTCGTCATCGTCATCGTCATCATCATCTTCATCATCATTGTCATCAACATCATCAACATCAACATCATCATCAACACCATCAACATCATCGTCATCATCATCATCATCATCACCATCATCATCACCATCGTCATCATCCTCATCATCATCATCATCAACATCTTCATCTTCATCATCATCATCGTCGTCGTCGTCGTCGTCGTCATCATCACCATCTGTATCTGTCGAGAACGTCATCATCATCATCGTCGTCGTCATTATCTGTATCTGTATGGTCATCATCATCTTCATCATCCTCATCATCATAATCATCATAGGCTATCAATTTTATTTTATTTTCATAAAAGTGGAAATATATTATATTTTATTTTAGATTTTAAAAATTATTTTACTTCATTGGAGTGGAAATTTATTATTTTAAATTATTTGTATTTCTACCAATTAATATTGGTGTACAAAATATCTAATCACATGCATTCGAAAATCTTAAATTAATATCTTAAGTTCATTTTTATAATATGAATTTTAAATTATTTTTTATAATTTTAAATATAAATGATCAATTATCATTAATTTTTATGATTTAAATTATAAATTTATTTTATTTTTATCAAAATGGAACTTTATTGTTTAATTTTTTTATTTGAAATTATGTTTATTTCTACATATTTAAAATGGTTAATAAAATATTTAATTATATATTTTAAAAATAATTATAATTAATTTTTATATTATTAAAAAATCATTTTTATTAATTATAATCAATTATTTACAATAAATACATATAGTATTTATAGCCAATTAAACAATAATTTATAGCCATATACACTTCGGATATAGAAAACAATATTGATATACAACCCATACATGAATTCATGAAAACCTACTTATGGCATATTCTACACATTATTGTGGATCATTTGGAGCAACCGAATCCGGTTGGTCCGTTAGTAGTCGAATCCGGCTATCATTTTAAATAATGAAATATGAATAATATATTAGATGATGATAATAATTACAAAGGAGGCTCGCCTTTATAGGCTTTGAGCGTGAAGGGTTACACCCTTTCATATAATTAACTAATCTAATTAATAATTTATTTTATATTCGTTATATTGCCACTCCCTTTAAGGGAGCTTTGTCCTCAAAGCTCGAATATTTTCCTAATGTCGTTTTTTATTCTGGCACTATGTCTCATTGATGACTTGAGAGGTGCGATTTTGATTACGACCATTGCCTCATTTTGATTATTATGTCTTGGTATTTGTAATAAGTATGAACTTAGTGAAGTTTTGTTTACGCTTTTTCTACTTGTGTGATTGCTTCTTTTAAATATGTTTGTCATCAATTGAACATGCTCAACATACATTATGACCTTAACTATTTTCATGTTGTTATCCCCAACACATTTTGTGTCAGCTCCCTTAATGTTCTTTATAGCCGTATTTGTGATGATATCTGTCCTTCGTATGTTTGTGATTGTGACATTTTTGTCACAAAATTGATCATCTTTATTGTTAGCAACATTGGCTTGTCTCTTATCACAATCTTGGTCAAGATCATCCTTCTCTTTGTCAATTATTTCATTGTCACTTCCCTTATTACTAGGGTATGCTATATCTTTGTATCGCATGTTATATTGATTGATGCCCTTACTCTCAACAGGGACGACATACTGGCCTACTCTATCTTCTTCTTTTTTATCAACTTGGGTGGCTTCTTCTACGTGATTTTCACCTCCATCTTCATTTTCTTTAAACGTTATGTCAATAGATTTCTTTATTTCATCCATATCATTAAGGATTTTCTCAAGGAGATTTATGAATCCGTCACTCTTATTATAAGATGCCATGGATGTTTGTAGAACGGCATTTTGGCTTTTGAGGCAAAAATTTGAATAATAATATATTAATTAATTATTATTATTATTATTATTATTTTATAAAATGGTGAGGTTTTCAGAAATAATAATTAATTATTATATAATAAAACCTTATTTTATATTTTTTGTTTTGATATAATAAAACCAAATTGAAAATTTATAATTATATTATAATATAATATATTGAATTTATATTATAATATATTATAATATATTGAAATAATATATTATATTTTATAATATTTTATAACAATTTTTTTTTTTGGTTTTGCAGGTCGTGGAGGTGAGATGACGGCGCGGTGACGGAGGCGGTGAGGGCAGGGACGTGCAGGAGCCCGAGTGGGAGGTTGCAGAGGGAAGTGGCAGCGCGAACGGGACAATGGCTGCATGATGGAGGTGAGGTAGGTGGAGGACAGAGGCAGCATGGAGGCGGGGTAGGTGGAGGATGGCGATGGCGAGGAGGTCGAAAGGCAGCAGCGCGACGAGCATGGAGGGAGTGGAGTGCATGAGGGGTAGGTGGGAGGGGCAGGAGGCTGTGCGTGAATACTGCAGGAACTGAGCGGTCAGGTAGAGAGGAGCAGCAGATGGGGGCTGAGGAGGGGGGTCGTGTGGCAGAAAGGATCTAGGTGGGTGTGAAGCCAAACGCAGGACGACGACGATGAGGGAAGAAGGTTTGGGAAATAGTGATTGCGGCGTGGATATGAGTGTGGAGATGAGCTAAGTGGTGATGAGGAGGAATGGCATGCAACAGAAGAGTGAGAACATTGAGAACAGTGAAGAGCGGAGAAGAGTGAGGACGCTGAGCGGGAGGGCATTTTTTTTTTTTTTTTTTTATAGGCAGCACTTGGGATGAAGTGATGGGTGGTGAAATGGAGCAGTAGAAGAAATTTAGGATTGATGAGTTGAGTCCGAGCTCAAGTAGGAGTTGATGAGCCGAGTCTGAGCTCAGAGTGCAAAAGCGAATCCACTCTGATACCAAATGAAGCAACTGAATCCGGTTAGTCCGTTAGTACTTGAATCTGACTATCATTTTAAATAATGAAATATGAATAATATATTAGATGATGATGATAATTACAAAGGAGGCTCTCCTTTATAGGCTTTGAGCATGAAGGGTTACACCCTTTCATATAATTAACTGATCTAATTAATAATTTATTTTATATTCGTTACATCATTACATGGGACCTCTTTGTAACAAGCCCTTAATGAATTATGTCCAACATATTGTTGAGATACAAATGCTCTTATAAGTATGATCATTAGACATGCATTATACAATATGGTTGGGTATGGAATTGGACAATGTCAACTTGTATGATATAATATGGTTGGGTAGGGAAAATGACAATGTCTACTTAGGTAATCAAGTGTTAGTATTATAACATATGGAGTAGTTACTAGTGGTTCATTAGTGGAATCCCACATTAACATAAAAATAAAACAAATTTGTGTTTAGTGGTTCATTAGTGAAAGCACACATGGACCTCAAAGCAAAACAAAGTTTTCTACAAACTAATTTTTAGAACTCAATAATGGGTTGTTGGAATACAAGGATGTTTCGTACAAAAATTGTTTAGAACTCAACAATAAGTTTTTGGAATAGAAATAATGGTGTCCACTGACATGAATAACATCATATAGGCATGGCGTGATTTGATGCAATTGAGGTGATGTGAATTGATGCCATTGACAAGATCATTTTTACCACACTTACAAATCAAATACAATTAATTGTGCCACCAATCAAGATGTCTTCAAATTCCTTCTTATGCCTAACTACTCCACCAACATACCGTTTGGCACCATCCACTTGAACTTGTAGAAAATACCTTGGACCACTTTTCCATATACGTCACCATTAATTTATCCACCATGAGGTATGTTGTTGAATAATATGACTTTGGAAATGTATTCAACTCCTCTTAGCTAGCACCACATCTTGCACCTATAGAGGATACATTGGACCCCATCTCCATATATGGTATTGGTGTTTTCTCAACAAACTATGCCAAAATGAACTTACTCAAGGGTTGTGTTGCTTGAGTACCATATGAAATGATAGACGGAATACGTGCAAGTAGAGTGAAGTTCTGCAAAATGTGTGTCGAAACCCCATGCCATGCTTGAGGTCGTCATCATCATCATCACCATCATCATCATCATCATCATCTCCATCATCATCATCATCATCATCATCATCATCGTCATCATCCTCAATTCCTCATCATCATTAAGGTGAATTCATTGAAGTTCCTATATCTGTATGCGACCATCTCTTCATCCTCATCATCCTCATCATCATCATCATCATCGTGTCCATCATCATCACCATCATCATCATCACCATCCTCCTCCTCATCATCAACAACATCATCATCATCACCATCACCATTATAATCATCGTCATCATATGGCTCAATTTTAAATGTGTCAAGACGCAAAGAGTAAGAAACGAGTATAAGTAAGTCTTATATTAAATTTACCATATAACTCTTTAATTAACACTATCAACTAACATTTGACACGTTGGATTGTTGTGATATTCTTATCACTCCTTACCAATGTGATTGCAAGGCATTCTTTGAAGGTGAAGTCCATAATTTTAGATCTTCTTCCTCATTATCATGCCTTTTGGTAAGACAATAAAGAGGGTAGTGGCCTACACCGGCAGCCTTTTGGTAAGACAATAAAGAGGGTAGTGGCCTACATCGGCATGGAAAATGGTTTTAACATACGCATTAGATGTTTTATTAAATAATTTAAATTACTACATGTGACTGTCGATTCATTGAAACGTGGACTGGTACAAAACACAACAAATTTTAGAGCCTCGAGCCCTTAATTACTCACACTTAGAACTTTCTCAAATCTAGCCATTAATAAATTTCGTTTGGTATTTTTGTTCAATTTAAAAGGTAGATTGTTGAGACTTAGACATGCAGTGAGTTGCAAGGATTCAATTGACTTAGGCTTGATTCCATTTCCCCTCCATCCCATACATGTATGCTTTCACAACAGTGTTGAACAAAAAAATTTAGTTCCCTCACCCCGGTTATGCTAGCTTTGCTAACTTGCTTGGTATGTAGGAAATTTTTTTAATGTTTTCCGAGTTGTATATTATTTTCTCTTAGGTGCATATTCCTTCTCATCCTTAGATCTCTCAAGCTTGGATTGCACTTGGATGCCTCAATATGGTTAGGACATAGTCTAAGTAGTTTTTTGGTATAATGAAGTGTGCTCCAACTTTTAAAAAAAATACAATAGAATAGTTGTTATGTTACTGAACTGTAAAAATTAATGATACACATATGACAACTCAATGTGTTCAAAATAATTTTTATTGAAAATATATCATTTTTTCATGTAAATATTAAGAGAGGTTCAATTATTAAAAATTGTAAGAAATTGAAAGAAAAACAATTATTTTTTGCATTTTTTAATGAAAGGTTTAGTTAATTTATATTTGTCAATAAAAGCATAATTACTTATATTACCCTTCATCTTAGAAGGGCTCCAAGAATAAATTCCCTTACATTTGAAATACCCACCCTTCCAATTTGATCAGTGGTCGCAATAAGTTGAAGAGTCACAAAACAATTTATAGGATAATTAGAAAAAGATTTAACAAAATTGATTTTGGAGAGCTTGCGGATTTGGGGTTTTTGAACTGAAAACCTTGCTGAGAATAGTTTCGGTCCCAGCCAACTATAGGGAGTAAAAATCACTCACATTTATCATCTGCATTCATTGACAAAGTAATTTCCAGCTGTGGGTAAATTGTTGTGGATATTCATTGGAGTTTTTGGCACATTTTCGGCAGTTGGTTGAAGAATAAAAGAGATGTGAGTTGATTTGTTTGGTGGAACCATTGTAGAAGGGTGCATTCTTCTCTAAGAAGGTCGAGTACCATTCCTTGGAATTCTGGACAGTGTAAAAGCAGCGTGGACATCTATTGAAGGGCGAGTTCATCCTTAGGAGGTTGAGTTTCTTCTCTGGGAATTGTATTAACTGTTGGTGAGTTCAATTCTAGTGTGGGGATGATTTATAAAACCAGAGAGCTACTTGTTGCCTTTAGATTCTAATTTATTCCTTGTTGGAGCTGAATATTCATAAAAAAGGGGGCGTTGGACTATGTAGAGGTCGTTTTTAAGGAGTTGGGAGTTATATCTTGTAGCTGGGCGCAATCTAGGAGGTCCACACTGTCGCTAGGTATGAAACAAATCAGCTTCATCAAATCTGAACTGTTTGAAGAGTTTCTACAGCAAAACTTCTCATTTCCATGTTTGGGAAAGACTGGGCATCATCAATGGCTACCATACTTGAATGTTAATTCCCAAGTGTGATTTTAACTTGCAAATCTGAACTTGTATCTTAATTAAAAATGGCATTTATTTGTGCTCCAAATCCACTGGTTTCAACTTGCATATCAGCATCTATTTCATTGGGTTTTCCCACCAAGAAAATCCCAAAAGTAGGGGACAAATATTCCATCTGCCCCTATCCACCACTTATGTTTTCAGCCAGCAGAGCAAATCACTAACAGGTAGAAGAAGAGGAAGAGCCATAGTTATCTACAAAGTGGCCTTAGAGGAGACAGACCGGTCCATTGAAGACATACAGCTCAAGGATAAAGTTGGCGACAGAGTCAAAGTGAGAGTACCCTTGAAGGTCTATCACGTACCCAAAACGCTAGAGCTCGATATTAGGGACATGGAGGGCATAGTCAACGACTATGTGGGTCTATGGAAAGGTAAACACATTTATGCAAATTTTCCATACAAAGTCCAGTTCAATGTGGAGGTAGGTGGATGTCCCATTAAATTCTATTCCCACTTGAAGGAGGAGGAATTTGATGTTGTGGATTGACTTTAATTCTCTGAAAACTAATACCCATTTGCATCAACCATCAAGATCTTCAACGATGATACATGTACCCTTAGGGAAATCTATGTTCCCTTTGTACTTTAGCAGCAACCCAAATGTGTTTCGTTATATGGAAATTGTAAGTTAGCACCTTTTAAATTTAGAGGAAAATTTTACCTTTGTCATTTCCTATGTAGAACTGCATCCTAACATCATTGCTATTATTTTGTGTTTCCTTGAATTTGTGACACTATACGTTTTGGGATTTTGTTGCAAATTTTGGGGGAGGTGCCATGTATTTTCGACTACTCAGAATCTGCCAGCAAAATTGTTTCATGTCATTTTTTCTAATATTTACATTATGTACTTTTTCTTTTGCAATCAGTGGTATCAAGCTCCGTGAAAGAAGAGCATCCAATTCATGGTGTCAAACTTTGTGGACAAATTTTTTATTCTTTTGTATTTACTGTTCCCTATTTGGATGTACCTTTGTGGCACAACATTATAGAAAAATAATATCCTTGTTTTTGCTACAACAAGGTCTTGAAAAAAATGAAAAAAATTGAGCCGAGGAAGCTCAGTGCTAAAGCATAACTCCATGTTTATTAGGCGTCGGTGGCCAGGGAGTCACGGCTGGGTGTGAAGTCAGGGAAAATGTGATTAGTTTTTTAGTGAACTTTCTAGGTAACTTGTCTAGTGTTTCTTTATAGGGTAGAACTAGAGAGTCAATCCTCAATTCCAGCCCCACCCCAATTGTTTTTCTTGTAGCAAGAAGCTGCCTTGTGGTGACTAGAATTAAGATAACACTGTTGGTTTTGCATAGAAGAACTAATCAAGCATTGCATGTTTTATCATTTATGGCCATTTATCTTGAGACTTGAGCAGTCAGGTGTTGACAATTTATGAGTGCAGTCTTCATGTTAAATGATATGTGGATCCGATATGTTGATCTAAGTGAGTGTATAGTCTCAGTGTTCGTAGATAAGCCATAGTGTCACCTAGGAACTTATTGAAAAATAGCATAGAATGATCTTTTCTATGTTGGACATCACCCAACGATCTGAAATATAGGAAGATCCGTCACCCAAAATACTTGTGTTAGTTGTCTTCAATCGATTGTAATTATTGGGAGAGAGGTGATAAGAGAGAAAACAAACCCTGCACATCTTCTATAGTATATCTCATACCCAAGTGCAAGTTTTAGTCACAGCGAAGTACTTACTTGATTAAGCCACACATGCTCTTGTGCTTATCCTTCCTTAGCTTGCATTCACCTACACTTCCCGATGTTCGTATCCTTCTTTGGATTCCAACTTGTAAGAGTTAAAGTGAAATGTATGCCCACCCTTTTGATTTCAATAATGCCTCTGTAAAATACATCCCCTTAAACACATGGAATTCTGTGAAACTAGAATGTCAAGGTCACGACAGTATTAGGTTAATGTAAACATGATGAAGCTCCATCGTCTGTGGTCTCTGAGGCACATGTTACTCACTTTCGAGATAACTAAAATGGAAACTTTATTTCTTTTCATTTTGGGATGAGGAGAAGTTAAGAGTTATCAAGAGGATTATGCTAGCATTAGATTTTTCCCACTCTGATGATCCATATTTATTTTCTATATCTTGCATGTTTTCTCTCTTTTAACAGTTCAAATTCCTTGATTTCCACTATACCTCCTTTTTTGTTGTTCAACTTCTGATAAAAATCTAATATTAACTAGAGGAGAAAAAGATGGAGAATAGAATTAGACAGAAAGCATGTAACTATGTCTTTCATCTGTATTATAGGATTTGCTGACTTTCTGCATATCTTCTTTTCACCTTTTATTATTTCTCTTTAATCTTTTGTATTCCCTTTCCAATTTACGACCCTCCTTTTTTCATTCAATAATTGTTCAACGGATGAACAGTTATTGCTAAAATTGATGGATGTTTTGTATCATATCTTGAATCTCATATGGTTATAAGCTTTAGTGGGTAGTGGTTTAGGATTATGGAAAGTCACTGGTATTTATTCAATGTGATTATAGTAGATATGATTGTGGAACTTTAAGACTTCTGTATTAAGAAACATGCTGCTAATTTTCAAACCAGGTAATTCTGCACTTAGAAAAAATAATCTAAATACCAGGTAGCTGAAAACTTGAAGGATTGAATCAAACCAACAGATATGAATATGCTAATTTACAAACACATATTGCTGAAATTTGAACATCAAGTACACAGATTCAAACTCTCAATCACATATATCTTCTATTGAATACTGAAAGAAGAAAATCCATTGCAATAGTTCAAAGCAAAAACTTGCTAACCAACACAGTTGTCTATAATAATCATGCGAATGGGATATTAATAAGATGTCGGTATATAATATAAATATCTTATATACTAGAAGCACAAGACAATAATGAGACTTGGTTTCTTATATATCCCTCTCGGTTGATATATAAGAAACTTTGTTTTTCCAATGTTCTTGGTAAAAGTGTTTCTTCCTTTGAGGTTGTAGGATTGGATGAGAGTAATCCTAAATGTTAATATGGTGTTGGAGAATACTAGGGTCAATTCCTCTCATGTTTTTATAATCCAAAGTAAAAGTGGAGTCGAAATTTTGTAACAAAAGAATAAAATCTTGCAACTGAATGGAATTCAACTAGTTCCTCATGCTTAATATTTTCCTGGAAGAATCTCAACTATGGTGATCAACAGTTTTGTGGGTTTAGCAGTGAAGACATAATCCAAATACCTAAAAATGTCCAGGTTCCTACTTGGCCTACCGATTCATCAAATGTAACTAAAATTTGAATTCGATCTTCATCATTAGGTTCATTCTCATTGGATTGTTCAACATATTCTCAAATTTGTACATTTAAGGGGTAAAGGTTTTGCATAAAATTAGAAATCATTATGTCTTCATCAAGTTCTTTTAGTGCCAAGGTTGTTTTTAGAGAAAGAACAAGTTTAACAACATCTCCAAAGAGTGCATCATATTCCTCCTACCCTACCCATAGTGGATCCTCAGCTTCTAGGAAAGGTTTGGCAAGAGGATACAAAATAATTTTATTTCAATATTGACCATAGGAAAAGGTCACGTTTCCGGATTTGTAGTTAATATAAGCAGCATCTTTTGATATCCATGGTCTGCCAAGAATCATGGGATAGCCACTAAAATCAATATTTTTCAACACCATTCATTCTAGAGGGTACTCCCTGGGTCTATTGATATAATATCATTACCCACCATTCTTTCGAGCTTGACAGTTGACCTATCCTCCATTTGGAGAATAGTATAAATTGGTCTCAATATCCTTTGGAGTTTGAACTTGTCCATTGTTTCCATTTGTAGTTGCTCATAATTCAATCAAGGTTTTTTGAATGAGGAAATTAATTATGTGGACATCTACCACCGGGATACCTGGGTCTAATATTTAGGGTGTTATAGCTGATTTTACCACACACGATTGATCACACATTTATGGCCTTCCCTGTCCCTCTGCAAACTCTTTAGACCCCATGGACTTATATTATACTTTGATTTTCTAAGTTTATCCCTAAAAAACACCTATTTATTGGTGTACGTGACTTTTAAACCCATACTCGCGTGTACACGCGAATTTTGAACTCAAACCCGCGTACATCGGGATGTGTGCATAGGTCCAAATATTTTTGGAGTTTTTCTCATATGAGTCTGAATATATTGACTCTTGGCCTTCCATATGCCTTGAGATCGCTTGGATTCGACCCTCCATTACCCTTTTGGAGTGGTATATAAGGAACCCCTTGGATACATTGAAGAAGAGGAATTGAAGAGCAAAGAAACTATAGTCCATTGTTGCCTCAGTTTGCTTATACCTAAGTCTGCATCCATTTGTCCCTTTGGAGAAATTTGTGTTCTTACCAAGCTTGCCTTTTCTTGTGATATTGCTATCGAGAGATGGAGGATTGAGGTGGTGGAGGCCCAGGTGGAGGACTCGGTTTCTCCGGTTCATAGACGTGCCGACAAAGGTTGTCACTATTGTAATCTCTGATTTTATTAATAGAAATATCTTTTCCTGTCCAATTATGTGCATTTGAATATGAATATTGAATCCATGGATGTATTTAATTGCTTATACATTGTTGAATATGTATGCTAGAGTAGGTCTAACACATTATTATAGAGCATGCTTGTCTTGTTTGCTGTTGTTGAGAGCAAATTGCTAATGCAAGCGTAAATTGGAAAAGCTCAACAGGGATCTACTTCAACCGTCCGGAACAAGGTATGATTCAGTATCCCTTAGTTTTATATGTTTGGTTTCTCTTGCATATTGAGAAAGATTGATTTCTAGTGTCAAAGTTGTCTATTGTGGTACACCCCAAGCCATAGGAAGTTTCTCTCCGTAACAGAATTGGCGACCATAGTAGGGAGGTTCCTAGTTGTTTCTCTTTGGGGGTTTTTGGTATTCAATGTACTTGAATTGCTCTTGATTTCTTAGTTTCTCTATCAGGTCTGGGGGCATGTTTTCCTAGTAGGGTTTTGAAGAAGTAAATTTGATCATGGCTTGTCTGTTTGCCCTATTTTTCTTCCTTTTTCTTCCTGTACGCGGGTTTTGTATTCATAGTCGCGTATAAACATGGGTTTTCCCTGAACAGTTGCGTATGTACACTTGTTTACTGAGAACAGTCGCGTATGCCTTGATTTTGAGCCTTAGTTGGAGGATTAAGTGTTGTTGGGTGAGTTTTGATGATTGCTGAGTCTTCTTGGATACTTATGGTGTCTGTATACACCCTTTCTTTTTTACCAGAGACTTCTTTTAGTTTATTTTTTAAGCTTTGTTCTTGTCATTCATTTATTCATTTTTTGTTTTGGGATTAGTGCATTAGGTATCTTTTACCTTGGTGCCTTGCTTGGCTATTTTTTGTGATTGATTTCAGGGTCTGAGGGTTGTAGAGTCATTTATTGCTTTCATATCTCATTTATTTTCAAAAAATACAAAAACATTTTTGCTTTTGCATGCTTATGCATCTATTGCATTTTTCATTGGCACGATACTTGCATTAGGTTTTCTTTTTGGTTTATAGTCATATTTTCATCTAGGAATGATTGCACTTACATTTGAAGGCTAGTGCTAGTGCTAGGAATATCAGACATGGTATGACATGCTAAGGCTATGTCTGATATTCCTAGCACTAGCACTATTAGGTATGGCATGTCTACTTAGTCTGGGCTCCTTTATGAGATCATACCTAATGCTCCACGATCCAATTTTGACCCCAAGTTTAAACCTAGGCCACATGCCAATGGTATTGTTGGCTCCACAAGTGCCAAACCTGTGGACTCGGTTACGAAACAAGTGAGCAAGTTATCACTTAACCAGTCTGTGTTGGGACAAGCTACAGCTTCATCTCTTCCTACCCAATTGGTGGATGTACTTTCAGTGCAATCATCGAACCCGAAAGATAACCAACAACCTGGAAGGAATAAAAAGAAAGGAAAAAATAATTGTAAGGGTGGGAATAAAAATGATAATGATAACAATGACAAGAACACAAATAATGCTGGGGGGGGAAGAAGCCTAAGCGGAAGGTAAAATTTCCTTGCAAGTTGTGTAAGGATGACCACCTCACTCACTTGTGCCCTCATATGGAAGATACCTCGAATTTTATAGCACAGAGTCCAGTTGTGTTCACAAATCCTTTACCAAATAATAAAAATATGAACTCAAGGACCGTGGATCCTGGTTCTGCGTCTAGTGGAACTCAAAACCCACCGGATTCCGCTAGTGGCCACAATTTCATCAACATGGTGAATGCTATGAATTTTGTGACGCGTGTGAAAGACTATGGTACATCACAACCAAACCTTGGGAAAGAACTTTCTCCACCTTAGAGCTCTTTGTGAATTGAAAAGCATACAGATAAGCCTGAAGCTCTGCCTCGCATTCCTAAGGGAGTCTTGAAGCTCTCGGGGCACAATCATAAAGCTCGAGCCGCCTAGAACTATTCAATTGTCAAGGATTTGGGCCAGAATCCTTGTGCAATGCTTGCATTAGAAGTGCTTCAGACTTATCCTCCGCAAAGGAAGGCCTTGTTATCTGCTCTTGGGGTTGGTGATAATAGCTCTCCTTCCGTGATCGAATTTGAAACTCATGGAATCCATCCTCTCTTGCCTTACTATGTGTCTCTTTTGATTCATGTAGAGTGTTTAAACCACACCATCAAGCACACTATGATTGATGAAGGCGCTGCCGCTTCCCTAATGTCTTTGGCCTGTTGGAAGGGCTTAGGTTCTCCCACGTTGTCTATTTCTATGAACATGTTGATTGCATTTTATGGGAGATCATTTCGGCTGCATGGCATACTTCCTTTCCTATAGGTCCAATTGGGGGGGGAAGACTGTTGCGATCGAGGTTGAGGTGGTTGATGCGCCCCTTGACTACAATCTCTTGTTGGGTAGGAACTGGATGTACAATATGTAAGAAGTAGCCTCTTCCCTATTCTGAGTGGTTTGTTTTCCTTTGGAAGGGAATATTGTTACTATTGATCAAAAATATTTCCAGAATCTGTGTTTAAAAGCATCACTGGGAGCTTATATCTGGATTATCGATCATTCTCAGTCGGCAACTGAGAATGTGGGTGTGGGCATGTATCCTTCTCTCATGGGAACCTTTAGTTGTCCTGCGCCCGTCCTTATGATTGGGTCTAGTCTTGGTAAGGCTTCGAACTCGTTGAATTCGGTCTCGTTTCACACCTCTCATATGGAGGATCCTTGGATTCTTCCTTCACTGAGTACTTTGAGTGATAATTATATACCTATCGAGACAGACGTGTCGTTGTCTACAACATTGGTGGCGTATCAAGCTAATATTGACCATGTTGTAGAGCCTAGTCCTTCCTCTTAGCGGACGGAGGAGGAGGACCCTTATGTGTTGTCTGCTTGGGCAATAAAGTCATCTCACTCTCAAGACTGACTTGATGATGTTTTTTCATCGAATGAAGCTATTTTTGAGGCTATGCCTGGGATAGAACAACCTTAGGGAGAGTTGCACCATATATCGTATTTCCTTCCTAAGCTTGATTGTTTAGAGTGTGATCACTTTAGGGTGGTTCTAAGCAAGAAATTTGGTACGCTCGTAGTCCCAGTAATCTCCCCTAGTCGGATTACTGAAGGGAACATGGTTGACTTGTCACCAATGATACTTTCCAATATTTCTCGTATTCCTGGCGAGATTAAGTACACCGAGCTGTTTAAAAAATGTCGACATGTGTCCGTTGGGTCGTATGATGGACTACCGGGAATTGTCCCCCACATGGTTGAATGTGGCATTAGGGCTCATCCAGATGTTAGATCCGTTCGACTAGTTTATCATGGGGGCACAACCTTGGCGGAGCTTAGAAATGGGATCTAGCTTAATAAATACTATGCATGATCTTCAGCCAAGGCTGATCGAGTTTATTGATTAGATTTCATTTGCTATGGTAGATGTCAATGGAGTCTTCGGTTTACATAGGATTCACTGATGGTGCTAGCCACCACACTCAAAACTCAGCTTCAGTTGCATGGGTGATTTATACTCCTATGGGTCAAGTGTTGTCTTTAGGAGGCGTATGTTTACGGCCTTCGTCAAACAATGTTGCTGAATATAGTGTCGTGATTGAGTTATTGTGTGATTCCATTTCACATGGTGTCCATTTTCTCGAGGTACATCTTGGTTCATAGTTAGTGGTCTCACAACTTAATGGCTTGTATCATGTTAGGGATCCAACATTGTTACGAATATTCTTGCATGTAATATTGCTATAACGACAATTTGAGAGCATAACATACATTCACATTACAAGAAATTTGAATCAAGTTGTTGATTCATATGCTAACTATGTACTAGATTGGCATTTGTTTCACAGATGATAAAATCATTTCACAAACACATTTTACACATGTAAATATAATAATAATAGATCATCGTAAATATTTTTCATTAAGTCCAAAACAGGTGACATCATAATACGTAAGTGTCATATACAAAATTGGGGAGTCCGATCCACCAAAATATACTACACGGTCATACAAAAATATACACTCGGGTCTCTAAGCCTGAGGTGGGGGAGGGTGTTGATCATGGTAGCACACCATAGCTCTAGCTAGTCGTCGAAATAACTGAACCCATTCTCGTGATACTCCAACCTCCTGGCACTGCATGGCCTCAGGAAAGTCCTCGACTTGCACCATGGGAACCCTCTATGTCAAGTGAACAAAGTTTGTGTGAATGCTTTTGAGCATCTGCTCCACATCCACACCCGTGATCTCATCACCTCTTCCTCTTCGTCGATGACAAGGAAAGCCATCTGGCCATCGTGGTCCCACATATGCATGTACATGACAGAGTATCATTATATGTCGCCACACCAAAAACATGTATTTTGATTTCATATATCAAAAAACACAAAAAAAAAAAATTTGAAGTGAGTTGGGATTCGTTACCTATGTCTCCATATGCTGCTCCTGGTGGTAGGGACATATCCATATCTCCATGGAAGTCTATCCTTGTATAGGGATAGTCATCTATGGCAACGATCTGTCTCCACCACTAGAGAAAGAAGTCTGTTGGACAGGGGTTAGCCACCCTTCCCCCTCCTAGTCTCCATGTGCCATTGGCCCAACATAGCTGAGATGGATCCCTGACTCCATGTGGAGCAATGTCAACTCTAGGGCTTAGCCCCAGTTCCTGTTCGAAAAAGAATGTACTCAGTATGTTTCCAAACCCAAAGTTTCATACCCTTCCCATCTTCCAGTCATTGAGTTGTTGCTTCATGTTGCTTAGCAGTGAGGTACTCCATTCATATATCGTAGGTCACGTGCACTCTACGACATAGAACATAATTGTCCTTGAGAGCTGGTGGAGTGATGCTAAACTTGTGATCCTGCCCAATGCCAATAGTATGGATTTCAACCCCAGGTTCTGGATTGAGTTTGTCAGGATTTGACTCCCAACCTTCTCTGTATCAGGAAGGCAATACACAGCTATGTGCTCCTCTATAGTCAACCCGCCTCATGGCCCGCGGGATCGGAGGTTCACCACCTCTCCTCGACGGGACAAAACCTGTGATAAAGTATATGTCCTCAACTTCTATGTTGAGTGACATGCCATCCAACTGAAAGGTCTTAGAGTCTGGATCCCAGTAATCCACTAGCAGTTGGAGTAGCCTTGGCTTATCCCTCAAGCTGCCAAGGCGCCAAAACTTATATAACCCACAAACCCTCAGCACTTGTTGAGCCATGAGATCGGCCTACACATCTTCTTCAACACCATCATGTTCTCTCTCTTTCTCCATTCTAGCACCATCCTACACAAACATTTCCAAGTTTCATGAGTGTTTTCCCTTGAAAATCATGTCTGCGGCCTTGTACGTGATTGTTTGCAAAACGGCCATGTATGTACGCGGGTATCATGGTATTTTCCGCACATACACATCCCTATATGCAAAAAAAGACCCAATTTCCACGTGGGCTGAAATGCATTATTTGGGATGGCTTAAGTAAAAAAATTGACCATTAAAATAAAAAATGTATGCATGAAATTGAAAGAGGAGGGCATGAGTAATTACCTCGACCAAATTTGGAGTGATTTCATCGGACAATGCTCCCAAAATCAGCTCTTGAATTTCTAGATACAAAAGCACTATGTTGGGTGAATTTTCAAAATGGTATGAAAATTTTTATTTTTTCACTATTTTATAGAAAAAAATTGAAATTTTTACCCACTTCCTATAGTTTTTTACCGTTTCTGACCATTTTGGACCATTTGGACGAATATGATGTTGTAGGAGCCCGTTTTGAGCGTGGTTTGACTGAGTCTTCAATCTGTTCGTGCCTATTACAGGTATCATGTCTAAATTGGCATATAGGGTAGGATTTCACATCCGCCTGCATTTTGCATGACCTTATGACCGTTTCATCTTAACCTTAGGTACGAACCCATTCCATGATGTCACAGAACCTTCTTGCTACTATTAGAAGTGGCGTTATGTTAATGGTATATATTTCCTATACATGGGTACCCTAGTAAGATCATGTTTTGCACTTGGTGCCCATGCTGACATTTCTCCTTTAGGTTGTGGGAGTCATTTTTAGTCCTGCCATGTCCTTGAGTAAGAGCTTCATACTCCTCTTGAACTTTATGCTGGCCATTCCCCTGGGACTCCCTTGTATATATCAAGTTGTAATTGCATTTTCATGAGTTTTTATTTCCTTCTTGAGCTTTATGTCGTCTCCCTAACTTTGAGTTATCAGCCATATAGCTCGAGCTTGTCTCATGTCTAGCCAAGCAGAGCCTTTTTACATATCTTTTGCAGCTTGATCATCTCTTTTAATGAGAGGAGACCTTCCCCCAAGTGTCATTATCCTACACATATCTCCTTGCATTGAGCACAGGCATGTTCCACTACTTGGAACTAGTTTGCTTGTCCCTTGACACTTGTCTTCTCCTAGATTTGTACTATAAATCACTTTTATTCTTTTTCAAGCTTTTCAAAATATCTGAAAAATTTCCAAAAAAATAAAAAAAACCAAAAAGCCAGACAGGAAAAGATATTTTCTTTGGCAGCAATCGAGACATGTCGCCTTCGAACAGAGCATTGTATATCACATCCGTTGGTTGGGTTATTAGTTTGACTTTAGGATCTGTACTCGTTACTCGGAGTTTATCTCTGCCTATTGGTTAAGCTTCCAATCCCTATGGAGCCTCTGTTGATGTCTCATGTGTCACAAAGATGCCCCAGTTTTCATATCGAGTCCATGTTGCCTACTTTCAATCACCATTCACCTTTATGCTCTTGTTCGAAGGAAGTTGAATCCTGATTCGGCCATTCCTTAGTTATCTTGACTTTGCATGTCAACCATTCCCGGTACTGTTACTGGTTCGTGGACATCTTGTTCGAGTTCTTCCACATTATACAGTGTTGTTGAGTACCTCGTGTTGGTTGATGGGGGATTCCTTAATTCCCTCCTTCCAGTGGATTCCATTCCATCGACTTCAGATCAATTATTCTGGAATAGGAGTCTAGATTCATTTGAGTTCCTTGAGACTTACAGTCATCAGTGGTAGGTTCTCTCACCATTAACAGTTTTGGGAATACATCAATATCCCCTGATCGATGAATTCTTCCAAGTGTTTGACCTCAACACATCTATTCACACTTATTAGATTGCACTCTATACCTTGATTCTCATTTTCATTATCGGTGGGTGATCTCGCGTCTGTTAACGGTATGCATCAATGACCGGTAATCAGATGATGGACTACTATGTTCGACCTCGACACATCTATTCGCATAGTAGGACATGTACTCGTAGCGGTTTGTGTAGAAGACCTTCCAGCTTGGTGGCATTACATGTATGCTACCTCCTTGATCATGCCAGTGTTCATGAGATATCAGCTCGTGATTTGATTCCAGTGTATATCAGATATCTTCATCCACTGTGGAGATCTTGATCCATTGTATATCTTCATCTATTATGGAGATCTTGATCCATTGTATATCTTCATCTCCTTTCGAGATTCTGATCTATTATATATTGTACATGGCGATGACCACACATGTCACATTTTGTATATCATGCCTATTCATGGCCATTGTACTCTTATGTCTCTAGGACTGCTATATGTATTTGCAGTTATATGCAGAGACTGATCATTGTATTGTACTGATGAGTGGCTGGTTCTTCCACCTGGGTCTTCATTACTCCACTTCTGGGATGGATTTTATAATGTATTTCGGCCATCATGTTACCCCTCTGACCTCACACATTAGGGGGCATCTGTTATAGTTGATTTTACCACACATGGTTGATCACACATTTATGGCCTTCCCTGTCCCTCTGCGGACTCTTTAGACCCCATGGACTTATATTATACTTTGATGTTCCAATTTTATCCCCTAAAAACACATGTTTATTGATGTACGCAACTTTTAAACCCATACTCACGTGTAAACGCGACTTTTGACCTCAACCACGCGCACATCGGAATGTGTGCATAAATACAAATATTTTTGGAGTTTTCCTCGTATGAGTCTAAATATCCTGACTCTTTTCCTTCCATATTCCTTGAGATCGCTCAGATTCGACCCTCCATTACCATTTTGGACTACTATATAAGGAACCCCCTGGATACGTTGAAGAAGAGGAATTGAAGAGCAAAGAAACTATAGTCCATTGTTGCCTCAGTTTGCTTATAGTTGAGTCTGTGTCCCTTTGTCCCTTTGGAGCACTTTGTGTTCTTCCCAAGATTTACTTTTCTTATGAACTTGCTATCGAGAGATGGAGGATTGAGGTGGTGGAGGCCCAGGTGGAGGACTCGGTTTCTCTGGTTCGTAGACGTGCCGACATAGGTTGTCACTATTGTAATCTCTGATTTTATTAATAGAAATATCTTTTCATGTCCAATTATGTGCATTTGAATATGAATATTGAATCCATGGATATATTTAATTGCTTATACATTTTTTAATATATATGCTAGAGTAGGTCTAACACATTATTATAGAGCATGCTTGTCTTGTTTGTTGTTGTTGAGAGCGAATTGCTAATGCAAGCATGAGTTGGAAAAGCTCAATGGGGATCTACTTCAACCGTCCAAAAAAAGCTATGATTCGGTATCCCTTAGTGTTATATGTTTGGTTTCTCTTGCATATTGGGAAAGATTGATTTCTAGTGTCAAATTTGTCTGTTGTGGTACACCCCAAGCCATAGGAAGTTTCTCTCTGTAACATAGGGGTAAATACCTTTTGCATCATGAGGTTAGCAAGCTACCCTACGACCTGGATGGATTAAGGATCCTTCCTTTAGAGTGTACTTAGATAGAATAAAAAATGAATTATGAGTAATATTAGAATACATAGAAACTATAGAAAGTAAATAGGAAGAACAAGGGTTTCATTTAACAGGTTTATTTAAGTGTATCTTGTATTTTATATTCTGCACTTATATTTATCTGAATATCATTCATGTTCTGTCGTTTTTGCTGGTTAAGTACAATTTTTTTTGTTTTAATTCATTATCTAGTTTTAACATGTATAATGTATAATGTATGACTTATAATGCCTTGTTAGAGAGAATGTATGAATGTCTCATTTCATTGTGAGAACAATTTATTGTCTAATGTATGACTTTAGACAATCTTTCAAAAGTTTTCTTTGAACCAACCTAAGTATGGAAGTTAGAAGGGATCAATTAGTTTTTGACTTTCTTTGATCTGGAATCGATTTATATCTACCTCCATTTAGATCTTCTTCTTTGATTTTGCTGAAATCCTTCTGTTTATTTGAGCAACAATTTTTTTTGTTCTTACTGTACATATTCCTATCACAACTCTTTTAAAATGAATTCATGCTAGCTCTAGTTTTAATACTCTGTTTACATATATAAATCATATTATAGACATTGATTGAACTATGGAATAAAATTAATATACATAACATAACTTAATGGAAAATTATTCCATATCAGATTCATAAACTAAGAAGCTAACAGGCTGAAAAAAGTCTAGATAGGTCCAATGTTATGGATAGCAGACTGTCATCTAGGCTAGATTTATAGCCCAATTTTTCTTTAGAACATTTCCTTATCCTGTGGATTTTCCCCATTTTTGGGGAAACTCTTTAGTAGATTTAACCTTTTTGTTGGGCTTGTCCATGTGTTCCATATTTTCCATAATTTGTTGGAAAATTCGCATTTTAGGTGCAGTTGGCCACAACTTTTTGCTTCTCCAAGGAATTGTCTAGAGTCTGGACCTTGATGGGCTAATTGTTTATCTGGCTCTCAACGGTTATTCTATTATTATCTTTCTGTGGACATTTTTTGGCTTTCTTGGATCTGGCATTGATGTAGATCTACCTTAATTTGGATCTGCTTATTTGAGATTGTCGATTTCCTTCTGTTGATTTGAGGCAACATGATTTTTTGTTCTTACTGTACCGAACATACATAAAGTGGCGAGGATACCTAGCAATGAGGATAAAGCGACAAACATACCTATCAAGTGTCGACAAACTTGCTATACTAGGGATGGACATTTTCGTCGCTAGTATAGCAAGTTCGTCGGAATTTTTTTTTTTAAATTTGCCTGTTGTCGCTATAGTTTGAGTCTGAGATTCTAAGGTTATGCATTTTTGTATTTTCAGTCTATGGCCTATTGATGATATACAATTTTACTGTTACATGTATTCAAACAATAGTACCTCAAACGAAAATCCCCAAAAAGGTTTGCAAATGAGACTAGATCAGCCATATATTGAGTATCAAAGTCGGTTGCTGCTGCTCTAGCATACGCCATTCCTTGTTCTTTCTGCAACACCATTTTTCAATTTTCTAGTACTCATAATAGTTGTATTATGACCAAAAGAAAGAAAATAAATGTTGTTACAAATTATATACTCATCCACTGAAAAGGATTGAAAGAGCCCTTACTTTTGACAAAAAATAAATGTTGATCTCGTTTTGTAACAACTCTGAAAAGGATTGAAAGAGCCCTTACTTTGAATTTTCTCCTTGTGCAGGGAGGGCCTCATCAAGTGATTCTCTTCTTGGTTGACACAAAATCATATGCATATCATAACCCAATCCTATGCCAAACTTACATAAAATACTCAACCAATACTTTATTAACACAATGGCCAAGTTACAAGTTTCAAGTCTAACATAAAAATGATCTAGATATAAGCCACCAATGTAAACTATGAAAATTGTTGCATTGAACATACCTTAAAAGGAACAATTTCCTTCTCTGGGTTTGAATCAACCACCATCTTGTTGACTGTAAAAGTCAATGCAAAACCCTCAGTTAAACAAAGGCCTCAACTTCAAAACCAGTTGTGCAGAGACATGATAGGTAATAAGGACATCATGATATTAGCTCTTGTAAAGAAATTCAACATGAAAGAAAAAATTCAAATCTAATCTCTCTGCTTTAAAATGGCCTCATTTATCCATAACTAGTTAGAGTAGGTACCAGAAATAAATACATATTATGACAAGAATCTCTACTGTAATAGGCATGAGAAATTCAGAAATTCAAACATGCAGTTGAAAGAATACAAGAACCCACTGCAACAACCTCAATTCTTGATGCATAAGCGTAATATAATAATTATATTTGGAGGTTAGGTACATGGATCATCAACAATAATAAGTAAATGGATGGCATCTTAGGTTATTTATGTCATCTTGCTTCTCCAAGGAAGATCAGACTACAAAAATAAGTGTAAGCTTTAGCCTTTAATCACACGTAATGGGTTTAGTGTATTGTCTTCACAAGAGCTACAATCCTAACAAAAATACTTAGCTTCACACAGCACAATATAGTATATACATACCAGCATGAAAGATGCCACAACTGGATCTGCCCTGTTGCAACTTACAATCAAAAGGATCAGCTAGATGACTTTGTGTAGAGGATACATATGACCAATATCATTTGATGATTAGGAGGTTGGTAAGCTGGGAGTTCTTGGCGTTCAAGTGTCATGTTTGTTATAAGATCGAAATCAGATTTCATCATCTTTATAGAGACTCAAGGGGATCCCTCTCTACTTTCTTCCATTATCCTAATCAGATTACTTGGCCTTGTTTCAGAAAGCGGTGGTTACCCTTTTTTGCGTGCCTTTCATTGCTCCTCTAGATCTACCAGATTGTTTACATCCCTCTTTCGACATATCTTTTTTTTACTGCGTTTTTGGTCAACATGCAAGCAACAACTAGGTTGCATAAGATATTTAATGGGAAATAGCTCGCCATGCTATGGAAGTTAACCTTCACCTGAGAGGCCAAGAGTAGGGAGCATCTATTTTGCTAAAGTCACACAAGATTCGCACCTAGCTTCACACACTTTTTGCAAGCATGAGCATGTCAAATTGAGATATTGAAAATTCATATAATCTGGAAAATCTCATTGTTTAAACACGTGAGCCAAAATCCTTGAATTTAATTGATGTGAACCTCAATATTTAATGAGAACAAATCATTAAAAATAACTTGGATTCAAGTTTGACACGCCCTTGAAAATGCTTGACAATGGCCAATTAATAATGTCAAGTCTAATGACCATCAAAGTGAAAAAAATGTCCACAACACTCGAAAATGTCACAAATATTGTCACACATCCCAATCATGTATCTTGTGAATGATTCAACCGCAAGATATTGAATCATAATTTTTCCAAATAACTTTTGAGTAGTAAACGAAAGGCCATGATAGAGTTTTTCAAATCCTAAATCAACCATGGTGTTGAGATGAAATTTGAACAATCAATGCATGTTGCATAAAAATATAATAAGTGACAGAATTCTCTAAATGTGCAAAACAATAAAATTTTCACATAATGAAATATTTGAAATTCTATTGTTGTTGAAACTTGAGTTTTACTGTCTTCATAAATATTCCCCTTTTTGTACATTGAAAGTTGAGACATCATGGGTGTTCCCATGGGTTACATTGAACCAATTCATTAGTGTGTTTGGTGAATGCTTCAAATGGTGAATTTTTGGGATAAACCAATCTAATTTTTACCATTCATCTTTTGTAGTCATATTTAGATACCGTGCTAGTCTAACCATCCATCTCATGATTTTAAATCAAATTTCAATATAGATTTGGATTTCACATGATGATATGATTGTTACAAGTAGTGGTTATAGGTACATGGGTTGATGCAAATTCATGTGTGATTCATGTTGTTTAACTTCATGTTAGCGAGATTTAAAAATCAAGCTAAAGGTCTTGGAAAGTTTTCAATCAAGCAAGTTGACATTGTGGAAGATGGAGAACTTGATTTGCTCTATACTAGTTGTCATTTAGAGCTAATGTCAAGTTCATTTATCAAATTCTTTATATTTACATGTTTTCAAAATTCAGGGCAATGCTCCTTTTAAACTTTTAGTAGTGGAAATGGACAAGGTGACTCTTTTGAGTACATTTTATGTCATATATAACATCATAGCTATAATATTAAGTTGTACTCTTGACTTAACAATGATTTTGACTTATCATATCTTTCATTTTGATTTATAAAAATATATGTGAATGTTTATAATTAGTTTAAACTTTATGGATTTATGTGTGAGTTAATTTCTTTTTCATCCTTCATTCTTCCACTAGAGACTTGAATCTTTTTGTAAATATCTCAGAGCAACTTTTGCAATTGTATTTGGATTTTTGAAAAATTGATAATATTTCAATTGTTAATGTTAACTCCACTTTGTATATTACTTTTTTGGGGTTACTCTTTTTTTTGGGTTAGCAAAGTTATTTAGATACGAGGTATGGTTCTTGGAATAACAGGAACTGCAATATTATAATTTTGTGGAATTGACATAACCATGGTGATAGTATTTTGTTATTTTATGCAAAATTTTATTGATCTGATGTCCAAAAGGCTAGTGTTTCCACTTGTTATGAATATGTATACAAGATTTGACTGTTTGTCCATAATTGAGGTTGAGGTTGCTAGTGCTAAAATTGAGGCAGTCTTGTAACATTATACCTTTTGTTGTTCTCTATGAGGTCAATTTCAAAAGTGTGTTTATTTTCAAGATACAAGTCACATTGAATCCTATAACAATATTAACTATGCTTTAATATGCTTTAATATAATCCGTAGAATTGTATGGATAGACCCTATACTTTGTTGAATGTAATTGGTCTCCACTCTAGAACCCTAGGTGTTGAATTCTTCATTGATGGAATTTGACTTGCGTCATAGAGGAACTTTTATTAGTCATAACATAAACCCTTAGGTTGACATAATGATATTTTTTATTGGTTTATGAGCAAGGGTTTAATAAAAGGATTTTATTTTCTCTTATTCATATCATGGTGAACCCAAGAGATAAGCTCGCGTTGATATGGAAATCATTGAATTTGCAATTCTGAAAACCATACAAACTAAGCAATTTTTATTAATATACAATTATGAAAATCATTTGAATTTGCAATTTTTTTTATTAATATACAGTACCCCATTGGTGATCCGTCGGATCTCAACTTGACTGCATTAAAAGTTTTTAAAGAATGCGTTTTACCAGTTTGCTTAATTCATGAAACAGCATTAACAGAAATTAAATGCTTAAAACAGAAATGAAAAAGCAAAACTGATAAACATATGTGGGAAAAACAAACACAGAAACAGAGAGTCACAAACAGAAGTTGATAACAGATTTCACCCCCTTCACTGGGCTACGTCTCCGGGTCCCTCTCCAATGGGTACCGATCCAATTATCTCTTTGAAATGGTACAAAAATGGTTCTGGAATCAACTTCAGCAACTGTAAACAGAATTTGGTACAAAGTCTTCAAGACCTCTCTTCTGGAAATTACAATTAGCCTTCACAAGGCAAAGAAAGCTAAAATTATAATAGAGAATGTCGACTTCCATAGCAACAGCATCTGGACACTTCACAGCATAACTCTCGGTGCTTCAAGCTTCTCATAACAGAAAAGCGATGCCCCCCTAAACAATCTGAACCCCCCTATTTAAGTGTTCAGGATAAGTAACAGGTTCGACTTGTCTGCTACCCGTCTTTTCATATTCCAACCATATGCTATCTTTTACGTTCAGTCGAAACGTTTCAACTGGTTGTACATCGCACGTTACATTCATTTCTGTTTCACCAAATGTCACAGCGGTTCCTGACGGTTCCATCTAATACCATATACGATATTGCTATCCCTCCACACAATGGATATCCGTCACATTTAGAGCTGTTCCAAATGTTATATCCACCAAGACTGAACCATATGCTAATAATGGAACAGACGTTATATCCATTCGCCAAATGTTACCACTAACTCCACAAAAGTCGCAGCATCCACAAACGTCGTAGCATCCACAAACATCGCAGCATATAACTAAGATCCACAATGTCGCAGCATCCACAAATTTCGCAGCATATAACTAATCTCCACAACATCGCAACATCCACAAACGTCGCAGCATACGTGACCATACAGGATTTTCACGAACCATTCGAGGTTCCACTTGACGGTGCGCAAGACCTCCAAAACGTTGCCAACTAACTGCGCGACCATTTTATATTACCTCTTGACGGTGCACAAATCGCCAGATGTCAAGTCTTAACCTCGAGATGTTATGTCGAGCCACGCGATGTTATGTCGAACCGCGCGCCATGTGATGTTATGTCTAACCGTGCGCCATGCGATGTTATGTCAAACCGCGCGCCATGCGATGTTATGTCGAACTGCGCGGCCCTTAAGGCTAGTCTCGCACTATGTTTAGCATATGAGTTTAAAACATATGTTATGTTCTTTGAACCATAGATTAATAACTATTGTACCATATTGGATCAGTGTAATTTTTGAAGATGAATAATCACCGGATCATTCCTCCCCATTGGAGATCTTTTGGACCACCAAAATCCTGAGTCACTCTACAAGTCAGTGAGGGTACAGCTCCCTCACTTTTCCAATCTCCATCCATCTTGCTTTGCTAGGATGTATGCCTTTAAGCCCCACTCGAAGGTACTCAGCATTCCCCCTTCGTGAAGTCCTTACATTTCTGTCAAGAATAACATCATCCTGCAATTCTTTCATGTATTCAGGTGCCATATCATTAACTGAAGGAATCTGTATGTTAGTTTCCTCATCCATGATCATAGGAGGCTCATACAGTTTAAGATTCTCAACATTGACAACTGAATAAATTTGCATGTATGGAGGTAAATTCAAGCGAAAAGCATTAGTACCGATCTTTTCCAAGATCTCAAAAGGACCATACCTGATAGGCTTAAGCTTTTTACCTTCACCTTTCATTCTTTCTTTGGTGATATGTAACCAAAATCTGTCACCAACCTGAAATTGATGATCAATTCGATGCTTGTCGTGCCTGGCTTTGTACTTTGCATGGCTCTTCTCCAGTTGTTCCTGAACTGCCTGTTGCACTGCTTGGATTCTCTGAATGAATCTTAGAGCTTTATCTGCATCATGATGTCCATCCACTGCATCTTTGCCAAAAGAGAAGTCCATCGGTGTTTTTGGCAAATAACCAAAACAAGTTTCAAAAGGAGATCTCTTCATGGAAGAATGAACTGCATGATTGTAAGCATGTTGTATATACTGCAACTGCTCATCCCAAAGTTTAGGATGTTTACTACAATCTCCTCTGAGCAGTTGAACCACTGTTCTGTTTACTACCTCTGTTTTCCCATCGGTCTGTGGATTAAAAGCTGTACTTTTCTTAAGTTTAGTATCCATGAGCTCCCATAATGTTGACCAGACTTCTCCCAAGAACCGAGAATCCCGATCAGATACAATAGACATGGGTAGCCCAAAATGTACCCAAACATTCTGAAAGAATAGATGAGTTGTTTGTTCATCAGTGATCTATTTGCTACATGGCATTAAGATACACATTTTGTTGAATCTGTCCACAACAACATATAGGTAATCATGCCCTTTTCTAGACATAGGTAGTCCTCCTACAAAGTCCATAGAAATGCTTTCCTAGGGACGAGAAGAAACTGGAAGAGGTGTGTACAAACCCAATTTCCTATTGCTAGGCTTACTCGTTGCACACATAACACATCCTCATATATATTTAGCTACAGTTTCTTGCATCTGAGGCCAATAACAGTGATTCTGCAATACAGACAATGTTTTACTTACACCAAAATGTCCTACAATCAATGAACTATGTGCTTTTTGGATCACATGCATTCTCTCTTTCTCTGGAATACAGAGTTTACCGAGATGATACAGGATTTGATTATGCACATAATAGTTCTCTTCCTGTTTACCATGTATCAGTGATGCATATACGTTCTTAAAATCTTTATCTTCTACATACTGTTCAATGTAACTTTCATGTGTTAATGAACTGTTCTGAAGAATGATTGAAGCGTTTGTAGGTGGCCTCGATAACATGTGTTCTATCTTATTATGAATTCCCTTTTTGTATTTAATTACGAGATGAAACTGTTGCAAGAATCCCATCCATCTTAAATGCCTACTTTGTTGGACTTTAGTTTGAGATTGCAGATATTGAAGTGGCTAATGATCAGTATGTATGACTATTTCTTTTCCCATGATATAATGTTTCCACTTCTTCACACTCTGTACTAAAGCATACAACTCTTTGTCATAAGTCGGATAGTTACTTACCGCGGTAGAGAACGTTTCTGAATGGTAACAGACTGGCTTCCTATCTTGCATCAAAACAGCTCCCATGGCAAACCCGCTGGCATCTGTTTCGATCTCAAATGGCTGCTGCAAATATGGCAACGTAAGAACTGGTGTTGTGCTAATCCTTTCCTTCAAAGTGTCGAAGGCTCTCTGATGCTTGCCTCCCCAATGGAAAATTTCTTTAACGCTTGTCAACGCATGTAATGGAGCAGCAATGGAAGAAAGCCCAGAAATGAATTTCCTCCAATACTGAACTGCACCCAGAAAACTTCTAATTTCAGTAACGGTGTTCGGCCATGGCCAGTTTACAATGACAGTAAACTTGGCTGGGTCCACTCGCAGGTGGCATCCACCAATAATATGGCCCAGATATACTAAATAAGTTTTAGAAAACTCACATTTAGACATTTTTACATACAGCTTCTCCTTCCTCAGTACATCTAAAACTTTCTTCACATGTACAATGTGTTCCTCCCAGGTTTTGCTAAACACTAGGATATCATCCAGATATACAATTACATAATCATCAATGAATGGATGAAATACATCATTCATGACCCGCATGAAAGTAGCAGGTGCGTTACAGAGCCCGGAAGGCATCACAAGCCATTCATACAAACCCTGTTTTGTTTTAAACGTTGTTTTCCAGGCATCATTTTCAGCAACCCGGATTTGATGATGCCCACTACACAGATCTAATTTTGTAAATTAAGTTGCATGTTTCAACTGATCAAGAAAAGCATCAATGCGAGGAAGAGGATACCTATTTTTAATGGTGATTTTGTTAAGGGCCCTATAGTCAATGCACATCCTCCAAGACCCATCCTTCTTCGAACCAAGACTATAGGAGAGCCACAAGGAGAAGTGCTTGGCCGGATGACCCCCTTCTCAATCAGCTCCTGAACCTGCTTCTTGCTTTCCTCATTCTGCATTACAGACATTCGGTACATGGCTATGTTCGGGAGTGGCACATCCTGCTGCAAATGTATCTCATGCTGAATTTCTCTCTTTGGTGGCAACCCTCTCAGATCTCGAAATAAATCATCATACTCAGAAATAATTTCAATCAGTTCAGATTTATGTTTAGGATCACATCCCTCAAAAGATTTAGAGATCTCATCATTTTTCACCTTAACCATCATTAACACAAAATTCTTACTAGCATTTACCAGCCTCTTCATTTGTCCTGCAGAAACTATTGCTAGATTTGTTTTTGTCTTATGTGCTCGTACAATATATTCCACACCATCTTTAAAAAGATGATACTTATTCTATTCTCTATAAAAGAATGATTTCCGGTCATACAAATATGGACTCCCAAGTACAATTCCATAAATGTCAAGTGGTACTACATCCAATTCTACCTCATCCATGAACTTTCCAGTAATTGCAAACTTTAATACACATTTCTTTGTAACTTGCAATTGTGTATCATTAGTAACCCAACCAAGAGGATAGGATTTTTCATGAGGCATAGTCACTAAATGCAATTTCTCAACCACTTCTTCTGATATCAGATTTACTTGTGAACCACTATCAAACAATGTATCAATCTTTGTGTGACTTGCAATGATGCGAACATGAAACAGTGCACTTCTATTTTTATCATTTTGCTTAGAAGTAGATGGCATATTTGTACTTGCACTAGAAATTGATTTTGCATCAATGGGAAATGAGATACTTTTATTCTTACCCTGGATTCCGACAGCTATAACCTTTGTTTCATCACCTGAATCAGATCCCAAGTCTTGAATAATTGTTGCAGTAGCTTTTGCTTTGCCTTTATCTTTGTTTCCTCCGTACTTCTTTGGCCTTAACTCTGGATTACGTTTCCAACACTTAGAGACATCATGTCCCTTCTGACAATGCGAACATGTAGGCTTTTCACCCTCTTTCTTAACAGTAGCCATCTTCTTTTTCCCTTATCTTTACCTTTCGATTTGCTGTCAAATTTAAATGATTTATTTACAAAAGTATCATTAGCATGATTCCCCCTAGCTTCTAAATGTGTAGATTGAACACATACATCATCCAAATTACTGGGGTTAAACATCAACAAAGTATGTCTCAAATAAGAATGCATGCCACCAATGTACTTAAGAAGAGTTTCCTGTGTATCTAATGAAACATTCAATGCAATAGCCCTCTTTTTGAATTCATGATTATAGTCTTGAATATTTTGTCCTTTAGCTTGTCTAAACATTTGCCAACTCATGGTTAATTGTTGAATGTGTCCTAAAGGATAAAATTGCTTCCTTAATACTTCAATGAATTCATTCCAAACTGAAATAATTTTACCGTTCTTTCGAAGATCTTGCTGAATATTGCTCTCCCACCAAGTAAGAGCCATACCACTCATTCTCAAAGTGGCCAATTGAATCCTGGAAGGGTCATCATTAATGCCCTGCACCCTGCAATATACTTCAAGCTGCTTGATCCAATTGTCTAACTTTTCAGCATCTAAATCTCCATTATAAATTGGCAATTCGAATTTAACATCCAATTTGAAATAAGGCATATTAGGATTTGCATTAGCATTATGTGAATGAGAAGCATGAGAAGAAGAGAAGGTTTGATTAGTATCAAGAGGATCACCATCTCCTCCTACTCCTTTACCCTTTTCTTCCTTCTTCACTTCTGCATCTCTGGATGAAGATCCTTCTTCCTTCTTCTTCCTTTATGCACGCTCATCGAGAAGAATTTCCATCATGGCTTTCATGCTGATAAAAGCCTCCAAAAAATCAGTTTCAGAAATAACAGGTTTTTCCCGTTCTGTATGTCCTTCTTCTTCCCCTCGTGGAGAAGACATGGTTCTTGAGAATGTTCTCCTTGAGCCAATCTCAGGGGCTCCTTCAATTAATTCTCCTTCACCAAGCTTTAACCTAGACCTGGTAAGCATTCACAAACTTGCACAAGTAGTTAACCTGCTCTGATACCATAACATGATCCGTTGGATCTCAACTTGAGTGCATTAAAAGTTTTTAAAGAATGCATTTTACCAGTTTGATTAATTCATGAAACAGCATTAACAGAAATTAAATGCTTAAAACATAAATAAAAAGCAAAACTGATAAACAGATGTGGGAAAAACAAACACAGAAACAGAGAGTCACAAACAGAAGTTGATAACGGAGTTCACCCCCTTCACTGGGCTATGTCTCTGGGTCCCTCTCCAATGGGTACCGATCCAATTATCTCTTTGAAATGGTACAAAAATGGTTCTGGAATCAACTTCAGCAACTATAAACAGAATGCTATACAAAGTCTTCAAGACCTCTCTTCTAGAAATTACAATTAGCCTTCACAAGGCAAAGAAAGCTAAAATTATAACAGAGAATGTCGACTTCCACAGCAACAGCATCTGGACACTTCACAACAGAACTCAAGGTGCTTCAAGCTTCTCATAATAGAAAAGTGATGCCCCCCCAAACAATCTGAACCCCCCTATTTAAGCGTTCAGGATAAGTAACGGGTTCGACTCATCTACTACCCGTCTTTTCATATTCCAACCATATGCTATCTTTTACATTCAGTTGAAACGTTTCAACTGGTTGTACATCGCACGTTACATTTATTTCTGTTTCGCCAAATCTCACAGCGGTTCCCGACGGTTCCATCTAATACCATATACGATATTGCTATCCCACCACACAATGGATATCCGTCACATTTAGAGCTGTTCCAAATGTTATATCCACCAAGACTGAACCATATGCTAATAATGGAACAGACGTTATATCCATCCGCCAAATGTTACCACTAACTCCACAAATGTCGCAGCATCCACAAATGTCGCAGCATCCACAAACCTCGCATCATATAACTAAGCTCCACAACGTCGCAGCATCCACAAACGTCGCAGCATATAACTAAGCTCCACAACATCGCAACATCCACAAACATCGCAGCATACGTGACCGCGCAGGCTTTTCATGAACCATTCGAGGTTCCACTTGACGGTGCGCAAGACCACCAGAACGTTGCCAACTAACTGCGCGGCCATTTTATATTACCTCTTGACGGTGCACAAATCGCCAGATGTCAAGTCTTAACCGCGAGATGTTATGTCGAGCCACGCGATGTTATGTCGACCCGCGCGATGTTATGTCGAACCGTGCGCCATGCGATGTTATGTCAAACCGCGCGCCATGCGATGTTATGTCGAACCGCGTGCCATGTGATGTTATGTCGAACCGCATGGCCCTTAAGGCTAGTCTCGCACTATGTTTAGCATATGAGTTAAAAACATATGTTATGTTCTTTGAACCATAGATTAATAACTATTGTACCATATTGGATCAGTGTAATTTTTGAAGATGAATAATCCACTGGATCAATTGGTTATCCAACGTTCAATGACTAGCAATTATTGTCGCATTTCCAACATCCTGGGGCCCTCATCCAACAACTTTGTCGTGGCTCCGACAAGGAAGATTCGACGAGATGTCGTCAGACTTTAGACCACAGTTCACCTGAAAGTCGACAACATTCTCATCTGAAATTCGACAACCTTGTCGTCTGAAATTCAACAAACTTCTCGTCAGAAATCTGATGACGTAGTGGGTGAAAGCCTTCGGCATATTAGCTTCATTCTCTGTCGAAAATTCGACAATGTAATACAAGGGGTCGAATATCCGACGAATTCTCACCGACAACCAAAAAAGGAAGTTGTCGAATAATAGACAGGTGTCTATCAAATTTCAGACATGGCATCCATCGGATTTTGGGCTCAAATTCTATTGTGATTTCCAATAGATTGTGTGCCCTTTCCCATGGTGTCTAAACCATCTCATGTGTTTGATGGATCAATTTTCTTGGTTGAACGGATTCAAAGGAACTCCTTTCCCTTCCTCATATTGTACATTGTGTCAACCATCCGTCCAACTTGTGATTCACCCCCAACCACAAATCACTCCTTCCCATGGACTATAGTGTCTCACCCTATATTAATCCATCGCCACTCATGCACCCATGAAACAAGGAATGTTCCTTCCAAGTCATCATGCAACCTCTACATGAAACCCCAAATGACAATCCTCTTCTTACTGCCATACTTAACCGAATTTCTTGCCAAGATCTCCAATCACTTAGGCATTCATTTCCATGATGCAAAACTACCTAAGGCATACTCATCCAAACTTATAACCTCTTGTTGCAACTGACTAAATATTTCCTTTAATCATCTAAATGGATGGGTGGAGGCGTCCATTGCTAGTCCTACAACAAGGGCCTTATACATACTCTTTATCACAGTCCAAATTTTGAATTTCGTAAGATCTCGTCATTCCTCCTTATGAGGCATCCTTATGGATGGGTGGAGGCGTCCATTGCTAGTCCTGCAACAAGGGCCTTATACATACTCTTTATCGCAGTCCAAATTTTGAATTTTGTAAGATCTCGTCATTCCTCCTTATGAGGCATCCTTAACTGCTTCCATACCCAAGGGATAAATATATGTATGTTGGGTATCCTCTCTCATCTCCACAAGGGAAAAAAATTCATTGGTCAGCATGTCTAAAGTAGTAGTATTGACCTTCTTTGAATATGTTGATTGTGGTAATTCTCCCTCTTGATCGTCTTCATCATTGACCATTGATTGCTAAGGAAGTTTCTATCTTTTTTACTTTCGCTTGAGCCCTTTTCCCCTTACAGGATGAGATTATGCAAGGGGACAAGTATCTTATAGATGCCTATTTATTGACAATTCCAACACCACAATGATGTATTCTCATAATCCAAAAGATGAGTCCATTTATAATTTTCCCACTTGAAAATCATTTTGTCATAAAGGCCTTTACTAAGATCTATCTCAACACAAATACGAGCATATGTGGACATACTCAGTGTAACTCTATCAAGAAATATTTTTATAGTGTTTCCCAAAGAATTCCCAATATCCTCAAGAATTGATAGGTGCTTGAAATGTAATGGTAGTTTTAGGAGGTGGACCCAAACTAGCTTTCTAGTGACCTACATGGTATTAGGGTCAAAGTCTATAAAACATGGAGTAATAGAAAATCCCTCTATTCCCCAAAACTAGGCCCCTCCTTAAACATTTTTTGATAATCAACATGAATATAAAATGAAACAAAAAAAATCCTTTGCCTGGGACTATTGCATCATCTAAACCTGGGTGAGGAGCCACATCTTCAAGACATTTATTAACAGCATCAACCAAATACTTTTTTGAAGTGGTGTTATGAAATGGATGCACACCATCCAAACCCAAACTAAGCCCTTCTCGAGATAACCATTCTATTAGAGTATGCTAAGTCGAAAATTTAAAACTTCAAGGCTTCTATGGGACCTTTTTGGGAAAATCAATGTATGTAAAATTAGTTCAATAGAATCATGGGAATCCTTCCTACATTGAAGGATACATACAAGTTCTCGTTTCTGAATAAAAATTCCTTTGCCAATGCAGCTAAAATCAAGAGGCAAGCACATTTTTTCAAAAAGTTGTCAACCTTCCAATATGGTTCTCCATTCGGAGATATGATGATTTTTGGTTCAGTGACAAAGTGCCCACAACAATAGCTGATGCGTAGTTATTTCATAAAGCAGCAGCATGCTGAGGAGTAGAGTAGCCGCATTAAATTATCGTGAGTAAGCATAAGCAACATCTATCCACTCTCACAATTTATTAATAAGTTGTTGATCTAAACTTAGAAGTTTAGAAAGTTCTGGTTGAGATTGCATAGACTGTGCCACAAAAACATGTGAATTATGGAGCTGCCCTAGTTATTAAGCTTGATAAAGAGAGAGTGATTAAAGGCTGGTTAAAAGCGGGTATTGGCACAATTATTAGTAAGTGATTGGATTATGGAGCTTATTTTTCTATGCTAGATATTGGGGTTAAAACATTTACAAGTTTTAGGAGACTCCCAAGTTATCATTAATTGGGCATTAAGCCGGGTTCAAGTGAAGTCTTAGGAACTTAACCACTGGCCGGATAATACCAAAAACTTCAATCATGGCTAACTTTCAAAGAGTTCACATGGTTAACTTTCAATCATGTTTACAGAGAATTGAATGTTGAAGCCGATTCTCTCTCAAAACTTGATCCCGACGCTATGGATGGCAGAATCCACTTTTCTCTTTTTTAGCAGGTTCTTTGAAGTGAATAATTATTCGCTCATACAATATTATTCACCACAACACCTGGAATATTCGATAAGCCATAAGGCAAGTATATATTAATGATAGGAGGAAAGATATGATAAAAGATTACAAAGTGAGTGCCATATATATATTTATTGTAAAGACACTTTGGATACCATCTATGAAAGGATGCATCATTTTAGAATAGTTTACTAATAACCATTTGTTAATTATTAATTATTAATATCAATATATATTAATATTGATATTTAATCTATATATATTGTTTGTTGTTATTATTTAAGTTCGTTACATTCCTTTCCGGTTCATGATGTTTTGTCCTTGAAGCATATTTTATAAAACTAGTTCATAATTTAAACATTGTAAATAAAACCATGGGCTATTTCACTTTGTTTTTTAACTTTTCCCCTTTTATTTCTTTGTTGATAGTTATTTTTGTTTTTTTTGTTTTTTTTTATTCTTCATTTTTCCCACTCGTTCTTGCTTCATATTTGGAGTGGCATTAATATTTCTTCAATGAAATTCAAATGGCCAAAGGCCAATTTTTACCAGAGAAACTCTAAATGTGGATGGCTAAAAGCCATTGTGAGGTCAAAGACCTAAATTCAAGGAAACCTTGATCATTTTGGACAAAATCCGGAGATCAGCAGAAGCCCTAGGAAGGTTTGGCTCCGATACCACATGGAGCGAATAATTATCCGCTCATACAAAGATTACCAAAATATTTGGAATATCGAATACGATATAATAATATATAAATTGATGATAAGATAAAGGATATGATAAAAGATTACAAAATGAGTGCCATATATATATTAATTGTAAAGGCACTTTGGATACCATCCATGAAAGGATGCATCATTTTAGAATAGTTTACTAATAACCATTTATTAATTATTAATTATTAATATCAATATATATTAATATTAATAATTAATATTGATATTTCATATATATATATAGTTACTTAGTTAGTTTGTTTGTTTGTTTGTTGTTATTATTTAAGTTTGTTACATTCTTGTTTTAGAATAGGTCAATTGGTTCTCTTCAAGTAATTCCTTTGACTTTCCATTACAATATTTGGGTGGCTCATGATGTATTTATTTTTCTCTTATGTATTCTTATGTATTCCCTGTTTATATTGGTTTTTTGATGAATTGTCCAGTTGAAGTTGATAGGGCAAGATGGATGTATCTATCAGGTTTTATCTAGCTTAGTTTTTGTCTATGAAGATCTATTTCTGGATCTCTAAATTGATTGTAACTATGACACAACTTTTCTATAATACAAAGTTGTCTTTTACTGATAAAAAAAAAACAAACAAAAAATCCTATTAAAATTTGCATCCATCGGAGGACAAATAAGGACTTATACTGAAATTGCAACTTGGTTGAATGGCAACTTTTAAGGCTTGAATGGAATGTTAATGATGGTCGATCAACAATGGCAGAATCTCCATTTGAAAGTTGTCGATGAACAATTTCACCAATCTCAATAGTCATAACCATTTCAAGGAACTCTTTAGATCGACAATTTCCACCCTTATCAACCAATGTGCTATAAAGGTATTGGTTCACAATACTTTGCATCCTTTCCTTGTTATAAAAGGTCTTGGTTCACAATACTTTGCATCCTTTCCTTGTTATAAATGTTAGGCGCTCCTCAATAGTAAGGCTTTGAGCTACTTCAAGTGTAATTCCTATTTCATCTACTTCTATATATGCATCTCCAATTAAGACACCACGTGCAAAAAATCGAGAAAGTTTTTGCAAAAACATTGTTGCAATCTTTTCACCCAATATTTTTGAAAATGATGCAGCGTCTCCTAAACTTGACCATGAACTTGAAAAGGCTCCTTGTCTCCTCTGCTCTTTTGGTTTCATGTATTTTATATCAAAAGTGGGTTTCCCTACTTAGAAGAGGCACGTGAGGATTCTCCATTATCGTTATTTGATGGCCTCTTTTTATATTTACAAATTACATGCATCCTTGGAACAGTATGAATGCACATCCACAATATTTGGTGACAATATCTACACGAAATTATTGAAGTTCTTACCATAACATCTAGACAACAAAACAAATATTGTAGTTTGACGGTGGTTGATATTATTAGATCCAAATCCTAGGCTTTATCAAGCATCGAGAGGGATCCAATCTCTCGAGATGCAAACCTCTTTTTAGGTAATGCACATAATGAGCTATCAACTTTGGTGTGTCCTATATATAGCCATTGAGTTGATTCAAACCAAAAGACACGTATTTTTATTTAAGGTCCACATATAATATATTTTTATTATTAATATTTAATATTATTTATGGTCGACATATAATATTTTTTTTATTTTTTTTTTATTAGAAATGAACATTACAACATCTCCCGTGCATGGTTTTAAAACCATATATATGTAAGGCCCTCCTAAAATTATGGGTTGTTTAGGAGCCCTTACACATGGTCTTAAAACCATTTGCAAGGTCATCATAAACCATGTACAATAAAACCATGGGTTGTTTAAGATGCCTTGCACCTGGTTTTAAAACCATGTGCAAAGCCCTTCTAAACCATGTACAATAAAACCATGGGTTGTTTAGAAGGCCTTGCACATGGTTTGGTTTTAAAACCATGTGCAAGGCCAACACTTCTTTTGGGATAATTCAATTTTTTTATTTTTTATTATTTTGCTAGGTAGGAACATTACAACATCTCCCCCATATTGTGTATTTTTTCTCACCCGCATTTTTTTTTGCGGATAATTAAATTTTTACTTTTTTATTGTTTTGTTAAGTAGGAACATTACAACATCTATTTTGGCCGATAATTAAAAAAATTATTTTTTATTATTTTGTTAGTAACAAAAGTTACAAGATCTCCCTCATATTAAGTTGTTTTTGTTAGTATTGTAACGTTACATAACATTACATAACGTTACAAGATCTTCCCCATACTGGGCTGTAAAACGCCTCTCGACGCAACTATCATGCTAATGAAACCCTGAGTGACTCTTTCATGAAACATTTTTTTTTTAAGTTTAAAAGTAATGACAAATGTATATGCGAGAACCTAAGCATGTGCTTCTTGTAAGACGCATCCACATCTGTGAATCATACTCGGTCCGTAAATTCCATGGTCAATAATCCTTCATAGAGACTTTGTAAACTGTCACGCAGCCTTTAGGAGTTGGGCTATTAATCACCTTTATTTTTTTCAACATAGATGCATATTGTCATAAAAGTTCTCCAAATATGAATGGAAGACAAAAAGAAATTAATACAGCTACGTTCACAACTCTGGCTGTGTCTACCAACTAAAACGGGCATAATACTTGAGAAACCTGTACTTTCCATTTTTCTTTAACGCTCAGCCAAACATTGAACGATCAACTCTCAATTATCATCATAAGCATTTCATTAAAAAAATCCATAAATTCCTTAACCCATGGTAAACCCAAGTAACTATCAAGTCAAGTAGAGACCTAGAAAAATCCATAAATTCCTTAACCCATGGTAAACCCAAGTAACTATCAAGTCAAGTAGAGACCTAGATTAGGGACATGCATTTTGTGTTTCATTTCCTATATGCCTCGGTGTTTTGTTGTTGAACTTTGTTTGTGTACCTTTCTTCTTAATTTGTGTCAACTACAGATTTACATATTCCTCAAGAAATACACTTTCTTACATGTTTGTAGCTTTTCCTTAATTTGGGTATTTACAAGTAGTATATTGCATTAATGGACATCACAAAATGTTTATTTATAGGTTTTTAATTTGGGTTGCATTCATTATTGATCACATAGTAATGGGTATTCACAAATAGTATATTGCATTAATGTAAATCATAAAGTGTTTGTTTATAGGTCCTTAATTTGGGTTGCATTCACTCTTGATCCCATATTAATTGACCTTAGTAGTTTATCCCTAACTTCACTTTCGCACACTTGTTTTTATCCTCTTATGAGCATTTTTTTAATGATCTTTATCTTTTACAAGTATGTTTTGCCAAAGTTAACTTTTCATTTATCACCTTGAGCTTTTATGACATCATTTTAGCAATCCTAAGTTGGGGAATCTCCCCTTGTGCTAGAGGAGAGCTAACCTAAAATGTGGGGAAGAGATATTGTGATGATAGTGAGTAGCCTTAATGAGTTCCCTTGAAGTTGTATTTTGCATATTTTTACACATTGAATACAAGTTTAAGGTAACCTTTTTGGTGTTATTGTCAAGGATAAAATCCATTGCTTGGATTTATAGTCTTGCTACACATTCAAATTTTATGTGTATTGAAATCCACTGTTCATATGGAAACTCCATGAAGAGACAAATCCCTTGTTCCTTGCAGACTTTTGAAAACATTGTCGGGTGTAGAGGTGTACACATCCAACAACCTTGAAGGCACGTAGAAATTTCACTTTTAACCACTCCGCTTTATTGTTAAGAGGTAATGAAGATTATGATTTCATTTTCAGATTTGAATAAATCAATATGGCATCATGGTGTGCTAATGTGTACTCTACTTTAGATTTTTCAAGCATTCTTAGGTATCCAAATAAAGTTCCTTCAGACAGACCAATCATGTTCCAAGGTTTCATGGGGAGGATCATTTAGAAGGAAATCACATTGCATCTTTTATAAATCAAGTTTTAGAATTTAATATTTATCAAGGAGAAGTTGTGATGAGGTTGTTTTACTTTATCTTGGTAGGAGGTGCAAGAGATTGGATTGAATGTTTGGGAAAAGGAAATATCTTCATTTGTAGGTGTTATCAAGTTATTTTGTGAGTGTTGGGAAGTTGAAGAATCTCTTGAAGATCCACACAACTCTAATTCCATATGTGAAGATGAGTCCTTGGAGGACCTAGATTCTTCTACATCCCATGAGGATGGCATTTTAAATCTCAAAGAAGATGAAGATGGTCAGGTCATTGAGGATTATTTTTCAGTGCCACGTAAGAAGATATTATTGGTGAGAGAACTCAAGCATCGACCCCATTTTCACATGAGGAGAAGGGTATGGTAAACACATATAATTGAAATATACTATTGTTATCTTAAAACTTTAACATGGTATAACTACTACCTTATTAAATTCCAACATGGTTTCAGAGACAATGGCTCAGATTCCTAGGGTATTTTCTATATTCTTATTAGATGTGGTTAAACCTAATTCCTAGGGTATTTTCCATATTCTCATTAGATGTGGTCCTGGTTTGTTGTTTGGCGTTGTGAGAGTATTGTCCCATGGTGTTTAGGTTTTGTCTGTGACATTTCACGTATAAGCATGGTGTTCCCTTCCAACCCATGGTATTTCATTAATAAAGCATGATGTTCCCTTCCAACCCATGGTATTTCATTAATATATGGTATTTATTAATTTATATTTACTATGAAGAGGTTTTGTATGTGGACTTTCACGTATGAACATGGTTTTCTTCCCAACACATGGTTTTACCAATTGTTGGTGATTTTTATGCATACGTTAAAAAAAAATTACCACAGTTAAAACAATGATTATTCATTGGCCATTGCATACATGTTTAAGTGAGCTAGAATACAATTTTCTTAAATGGATTATTTTTTGAATAACTCTTGTATGGATTCTTGTAATTATCAGTACATAGGAGTTTTAATAAATGATATCGACACCAAGCATATTATGGGACCATTAGAGGAGGTTGGAGGATTTCATGATAGAGGGAGCAATCTCAGGGCCTTAAGATAAATAGGAAGATATCCCGTGTTTGTAGATTTTTATGTACTCCAACTGATGATTAATACTTGATGAGTTTTTGTTTTAGGAGGAGCAAATAAACTCATTGTCAGAGGGGCATACTTCAGGTTCTAGGACAACATGATGGTTTCTAGACAGAGGAAGAAGTTGTATGTGATGAACTTGAAAATGGAGACTTGAAGTGCTAACATTGTGTATGTCGGCATAGAGTCGATTCCTCGATTGGTCATTTGACTAAGGAGAATCTCAAAGTAGAGTCTCAAGAAGATACTTGAAGTGCTAACATTGTGTATGTCAACATAGAGTCAATTCTCCAGTTGGTATTTTGACTAAGGAGAAGCTCCAGGCAGATTCCTGCGAAGAGACTTTAAGTGATCACACTAGGTATGTCTATAGAAATTTGGAAAAAAATAGACTTTAACTGTCATTAAGTAAAAATACTTCACATGCATAAAACCCAACAACCATAAAGTTGAAACACTAAAAAAACTAAGTCTGTAACAGTGAAAAAGAACATAAAATGGGAGAGTGATAAATCCATTAAACAACAACAAATTTGGTCAATCTGGCCATGGAAAAACCCCCTCTAGGGAAAACCAATCCAAGAGAAATTTTATTTCAGCATTTTTCAGGCAAAATATTAATTTATAGCAGCATTAAATCAACATTTAATTTACCCGAACAGGTGTGGCTCATTGGCATTCGATTGATATGAAGTCACTTGTTGTAAATGGAGGTCACGAGATCAAATCCCACCTAGGTTTACCTGTGTCCCATGTATTGCGGGAGGGTGTGGAGCACCTAGGGGTATAGTGGTGGCAGGAATGGATCCCTGGACCTCGTGTCATGCAAGTACCATCCTAGCCCCAGTTGTCGATTCCCCTAGTTACAAAACAAAACAAAAAATAACATTTAATGACTGTATTAATGCCACGATTTCCATGTGGCACCTTGATTTTCATGCTCATATGAAATTATAGCTTGTACGGCCTCCACAACAACATCCCACCTCAAAAAACATGCCTAGTCAATTCGTACATTGTCCTCCCTCCTCGAAATTTGTGCCCGTCAAGTAAAGTACGGACTGTACGGTACAACAATCCGTATAGTACGACTGAGCTAATAAAATGTCTTTGGATGCGTGTCCACTTCCTTGGGATTCATTCCCACTTGACAGGAAAATTATCTCCTTGGGATTCGTTCCCACTTGAGAAAAAAAAACAGCGCCCTCTCTCTCTGAAAATTAACCTAGCCAAAATGCTCACTCTTGGAAAATGCTTTCCTTGTCTTGCACACTACCCTAGTCTCTCTCTTATAACTTGAGATTGACTTTTCACCTTCCCCAATCCCTAAATCCAAAGGATAATATTAAATCTTGGCTTTCCAATATCAATGGTTGAGAAACTTTCCATCCAAAAGCGGTTAGTTTTAATTTTAATAAATCACCTTTTACTTTATGAAATAAGTGCACTTTATCTCATAAAGTCACTTTATAAAATTAAAACAAGGGAATACTTTATAAAAATCCCCATTACATAAGAGTCACTTTAAAACTTTATAAAACACCATTACAAAGTAAAGTAGCCTAACTAGTGCATGGTCACTTCCACATACAAGACAAAAACATTTGAAGTGCCTTCATAGCTATATAGCTAACACTCCCTCTTAGCAAGGGATGTACTCACTGCCATCATCATCAATTCATGTCCTCAAATTTGGAACTAATGCTACTACCTGCGCTAAACTCGGATCTGAAGATAACCCCTTGGAAACCACCATGAACCATGAGCTCCTATGAGAATGCACTCTCTAATCTTGAGTATTTGTTCACTCATACTGGCTGAGCGTCCTTCCAGTACTCAAAAGAGACTCCCTCTCTTCCATTGGTACTCGAGACTGTAACCTTGGGGCCACTGTAGCCTCAGGATCCTCTTGCTCCTCATCTGATTCATTAATCGTGGGTTGTGCACTAAACTTGTACAACTCACCGAACCAATCACCAATAAACTCTGTATCAATCAGTCCCTCTCTCTCTCCAAGTATATATAAACATGTCCCAGATCATCTCTATCTATAAATATGCACACATGTACCCTTCGGAACAATGTCGAATACCCTGCATCCTCCAAGGCTGAGACTGAGAGCAAGTTAACCCTCATCCCTGGAACAAAGATAACCCCATCCTACTCGATGTATACTCCATGACTAAGCTGGAATCTGGCATTTCCAACTCCTCGCACCGCATGGGTCTGTCTCCCTTCTGACTGAATGAATCGGTCAGGACCAGTCTCAGAAAGGATACAAAGTATATGCCATATTCTCGTCATATGATGAGAGGCTCTACTGTCAATATACCAAATATCATTCTGAACAACTCCATTGCTACCAGCACTAGAAATAAGGAATAACAACGAGAACTCCTTCTTGAATATTCTCACAAAGTCCTCTACTTCTGTTGAAGCTGCAACAATCGTATCCTCTTCCTTCTTCTTCTTCTTCTTCTTCTTCTTCTCAGGACACTGAGAAGCGAAGTGGCAATACTGGCTACAAGCAAAACACCGAACTTTGCTCAAATATTTCTTGGACTTCTTCATTCTCTTAGCAGAAAGAGCACCATTCTCTTCATTAGTTGCATTATGTTGACTTGTGGAAGTGGAGCTAGATCTTAGCTCCTCTTGAGTGAATCCATCCCAGATTCTATCCCATGAAGGCAAATTCTCTTTGGCCACAACGGCACGCACAAATTCATGCCAAGGTTGAGAGAAACCATTCAAGGCAAATCTCACCAACTCTGCATCATCCACCTTATCACCAACAACACCCAACTCATCACGAACCTGAGAAATCTTAGTCAGGCAAGAAGAAGCATTCTCTGTCTTGGTCATTTTGGTGTCCCGTAGTTTCTTCCTCATAACCATCTTTTGGTTCTCATTTGAACTCTCATATAAGCTAGTCAAGGCATCCCACATCTTAAATGCACGATCCTTACCTGACAAGTGTGGGTTATCATGATCCTTTATACATCAAGGATGATCCGCCTGGCCTTGATGTCCTTTTTATTAAATATTGCAAGTGCTTGAGCATCGATGGAAGCAGGAACTAAAATAGGATTCACATGTGTGTTATGCACCACTTCATCCCACAATTCATTCTCCTCCAAAATAAGCATTATTTGAGCCTTCCAAGGAACAAAATTCCCAGCTCCATCCAATATATCCTCCATCCTCAAACTGGTAGCCATCTCAGAGAATAAAAACAATCCACCAAAACAACAAGAGTTTCACTCTTCACACCACCTGCAAATCACATACATATAAGGTTTTTACAATACACAAGTTGTTAAAAAAAATCAGTAGCAACCCTTTCCCAACAACTCAATAATATTGTTGCACCCACAACCAGTTGTTATCACAGAGCCACAACTCTGATACCATATAGAAATTTGCCAAAAAATAGACTTTTTCCAAACACTTAGTTAAACCCGGATTTCATACTTTAACTGTCATTAAGTAAAATACTTCACATGCATAAAACCCAACAACAATAAAGCTGAAACACTGAAAAAACTAAGTCTGTAGCAGAGAAGAAAAAAAAAAAACAACAGACTGATAAACCCATTAAGCAACAACAAATTTGGTCAATGTGACCCTCGAAAATCCCCCTCTAGGGGAAACCGGTCCAAGAGAAATTTTATTTCAGCATTTTTTCAGGCAAAATATTAATTTACAACGACATTTAAATCAACATTTAATGACTGTACCATTGCCTTGATTTCCATGCAGCACCTTGATTTATGTGCCTAGATGACATTGCAGTCTGTATGACCTCCACAACAACAACCCACCTCGAAACTCATGCCCATCTCCTTGAAAAATGTGCTCATCCAATCCATACATTGTATGCCCTCCTCAAAATCTGTGCCCAACCAATTTGTACACTGTACAAATTCCTCAAAGTTTGTTCCCAGCAAGTAAAATACAAAATTTACGGTACAACAATCCGTACAATACAGCCCAGCTAATAAAATGTCTTGGGATTCGTGCCCACTTGAGAAAAAAAATAGCTCCCTCTCTCTCTCTCTGAAAATTAACCTAGCCAAAATGCTCACTCTTGGAAAATGTTTTGCTTATATTGCACACTACCACAGGCTCTCTCTTATAACTTGAGAGTGACTTTTCACCTTCCCTAATCCCTAAATCCAAAGGCCAAGATTAAATCTTTCCTTTCCAAGATCAATGGTTGAGAAACTTTCCCTCCAAAAGTAGTTAATTTTAATTTTAATAAAATCACATTTTACTTTATGAAATAAGTGCACTTTATCTCATAAAGTCACTTTATAAAATTAAAACAAGGGAATACTTTATAAAAGGTCCCATTACATAAGAGTCACTTTAAAACTTTATAAAACATTATTACAAAGTAAAGTATCCTAGCTAGTGCATGGTCACTTCTGCATACAAGACAAAAACATGTGGAGTGCCCTAGAGCTAAATAGCTAATAATGTTAGCATAGAGTTGATTCTCTTGTTGGTATTTTGACTAAGGAGAATCTCTAGGTAGAGTCTCAAGAAGAGACTTGAAGTGCTAACATCAGGCAACATTTTTCCAAGGAGATCTTGGTGAATGGGGCCCATAAAGGAGTTAAATAAGAATCAAGATGCATATGCCTAGTAGGACGAATCTAATGTAGTTAACATTAGAAGTTCTATAATAATAAGAGATGATTGGAAGGAGAATGGACCATCACCATGGCTAAACTCGTGAAGTAGAATACATCCCTAGCTAAACAGGGAGGTATATTCCAGTTCCACTATATTCCAATATATTATCATATTATAGCCATCCTTACCAAGCCTCTTTCCAGGGCGAAGTTTGTTTACTTTCATGGCAGGATTGGAGTGGTGGAGAATTCCTCCCTCGTTAAGGAGTGTTGATGATTGCAACATCAATGAGACGTTCTCCCTAAGATGGGAAGAATAATGTGACTCTCCCTTGAGAGAGAGAGAGTGGGGGGGGAGTTGATTCTTCTCGATGGGCTGAGTTATATTTAAGACCCTTCTTATGGTGACGGATGTTCAAGGCAAGTCGTGATGCTCAGATAATATCCATATGTGCTCTAACACGATTATATCTTCCTAGCTAAGAGGGAGTGTTGATATTTATAGCTTCGTGAGGTATCCTCACAAGTATGCCTAGCAAAAGAAATAATATTTAAATATATTTAAAGACATTAATAATATTAGTAGTAGTATTTAATAATATTATTATTATTAATATTTATTATGAAATGGAATTTCGTCTAGCAATAAAGGGATGTGTCCTTTCACTTCATTCACTATAAAGTAAAAGTCATGAACTTTCCAGTTATACAATAATTAATCTATCTCTCTGAACTTTCTACTTACATGGTTCCAACAAGATTATTAATGTATTTAATGTGGTTTGAGGAACTATAGTCAAAATGCCCCAAGAAATATTGGTGTATTGCACATGTCCCACTTTATTGAGGCACGTACTATGATCCTAAGTTGAGTGCTCCCCTATCACAAACATGACGATGATTTGGGGGTAGTTTGGCCTTGTTTTGACCACATGGAGGCCTATTTCTTAAGTGCCTTGGTTCATTTGGTCGATTGTACACTTGGGTGAGATTTTTTTCGAATTAGACTATGATTTTTATTGGAATGTTTGCCTCTCTTGACATATATGTTTAGGCATGCATGCTTTATAATATAATTTTATTGCTTGGATAGGTTGGCATACTTCTCTAGGGAGTGCCTTCATCGATTTGTTGTGATGACTTGGCATGATGAGTATTATAATATTTAATGATGAGTATAACCACCTTTTCACACTTCTTAATATTGCGCTCCTCTAGTGCAGATGGATTTCAAAAATAGTTGATGGTTTTGGTTCATGGTTTGAAGAAAATTGATGAATTTAACAACCTTGGCACAATTCTTTAGGGTGCATTCTTCTTTGGGTTTATTTTATTATTTATTGAAGAAAGTTGCAACAATATTGGTACAATTCTCTCGAGCGCAATCTGTGTGCAGTCCCATGTTGTTCATTTGGTTTCGTCAAGGTGGTTAGCATGACACACTCTTCAAAGGCATAGGACTATTATATTTTTCATGCACCTTCTCTAAAATTTGTGTAAGGAATATTTTATCATTGATTGGATCCTTCTTCATTAATTTTATTATTTATTGAAGAAAGTTGCAACAACATTGGTACAATTCTCTCGAGCGCACTCTCTGTGCAGTCTCATGTTGTTCATTTGGTTTCGTCAAGGTGGTTAGCATGACACACTCTTCAAAGGCATAGGACTATTATAGTTTTCATTCACATTCTCTAAAATTTGTGTAAGGAATATTTTATCATTGATTGGATCCTTCTTCATTAATTTTATTATTTATTGAAGAAAGTTGCAACAACATTGGTACAATTCTCTCGAGTGCACTCTGTGTGCAGTCTCATGTTGTTCATTTGGTTTCGTCAAGATGGTGAGCATGACACACTCTTCAAAGGCATAGGACTATTATATGTTTCATGCACATTCTCTAAAATTTGTGTAAGGAATATTTTATCATTGATTGGATCCTTCTTCATTATAGACATGTAGAAGGTTTGTTGGGGCAACACATGCCTCTAAAAATGGTTTGTTTCACATCTATTAAGGAGATATTGCTTAAAATACATTATTCTATGGGTTAAAACCCTAATTCATCCACCCTTGGTGCCTTGTTCACACATGGGAGGTATTTTCTTAAAGGGTGCACATGTGGAGGGATTTGTTTATCATTTCATGGAGGTGGTTACTTAGTCAACCATTCGTTGAAGTAGAAATCCTACCTTCTAGTGTTATTTTGGAGGTAGTGACTAACTCACTCCATTATTTTATTATTTTATTATTTTATTATTGTTGAAATGTCTCATGGAGTTAGTTAAATGAGAGCATTGTTGTTTTGATTTCCTTGGAGATAAGTATGACTATTTTATTGTTTCTTTTAGGAGAATAAAGTAAATCTCAACAACTCATTGCTACTTTTAGTAAGGAAGTTGTTGAGGACGTTTGAAATGTAATATCGTGTTGTAATCCTTGGAGAACTAATAAATATAAGAAAACAAATACTTGTTTATTGTAAGGGAGTTGAGTTCAAACCTGTATAAGGGTTTGTTCTCTCCATTTTAAAGAATGGTTGGATTTGGGGTGCTCTACCCTGTTGAGCTTTTGTTAAATATCTTGAAGATAAACGAGAGTTAGGGTCTCTTCTATTATTATGGCATATTTGTTTGGATTTTGTTACCACACAAATTAGCACCCTTTCGATAGGTCATGAATTCCAATGCTAAGATTGGCAACTAATCGTAGATGCACCCACTTTCATCACAATGCACTCTCCTTAAGCTTTAGGCCAACTCCCAAAGGCCAATGGAAAGTCCCTAATATAGGTGAAATGGACCTACAAAACTAAAATGCCTCACAAGCAACCTCTTGACAAATATCAGTTCCTTATGGAGTCAACGCAATGAATATAAGGATGTTTACCAAATACTTCAAGAGGATAGGAGTTAAAAGTAATAAATACTCACAACTAGGGCAAATGATTAAAACCTAGGTTGTAATATGAGGACAACCAACAAATATATACTCAACAATAGGTCAAAACCACTTTGAACAATGCCAACTTACCAAGGAAGGTATCATTAATGGAAAAGGATAAGAATCACACCTTTCGGGCAACCAATAAATGAACAATACAAATATAAAAATGACTTACTAGATATGGTTTCTGCCCTAACCAACCCACATTAGTCACAAGAAGTTCAACTTGAACCACTAGATGGATGTCCAAGTGAGTAGGGTTGATAATAGACCATGTCATTAGCTTCTAATATTGTTCAAAGATGAATTTAGATGTTTGTACCTATTAAATGAAATTTGGGAAAACATACATAGCACTTTCACATAATCATAGATCTCTTAAATTAGCCACAAAAAGGGGATGCTCTTAAAGATTCACCATAAGATCAGGGAGAATGCACTTTGAATGATTATATTCTTCAATAATACAATATTTTTTTGTTTTTATATTTTTTAGTTCTTAGGGTTTAGGGTTTTTGTTATATTTAATTTTTTTAGGGTTTTTGTTATATTTATTTTTTTGTATTTTTAAATATATAAAAGATAGAGTTTGGAAATTTGAAAAAGACAAGTTGAGGGAAATAGACCTAGGTCTTATATATAGGGAAATGAGAAAAAATAGGGCTAGCATTCTCCCAAGAATTGGTATTTCAATGCTTGATGAATTAGGGCAAGGCTAAGAAACCCTGGGTTATATTAGCAGTTGACCTAAATAGGACAAACAAGATGCCATGACTCAATACACGATGGATGCTTCGAGAGGAATGCCTCACCAACAACACTAAATCAACAATGGATGAAACCCTAAATTACTCTTACCTTGGATACCTCTAACAATGCAAGACAAGAGGTTGAAATGTACAACAAGAAATGTTTATTTATAGGTTCTTAATTCAGGCACCCCTACTTTTTACTCCTAAGCCCATAATAATTTCCCTTAGTAGTTGATTCTTGACTTCACTTGCCCAATGGACTTGACACTAGACTTGATCCTCCCATCTCCCTTCTTATAATTTCTTTTACAAATATGTTTTAATCTTAACTTTTCATTTCTCACCTAGAGATTTCATAACATAATTTTAGGAATCCTAAGTTAGAGAAGCCCCCCTTTACTGAAAGTGTGTCAACATAAATTGTGTGAAAAAACTATTATGGTGACAATGGGTCATTTTCCCGAGTTTTCTTCTTGTTGTATTTTGTGTTTGGAACTTTCGACACAATGAATAAAGATTTGAAAGGCAACAATCATAACATCTCTTCTCATAGATAATTTATCACCATTGTAATCAGTGTACTTACACAATGTTTTTCATCATTATTTCATTAATACAAATTGGTTCACATTGTACCTCTATGTTGATATTTTCTTTTATTTAGTTCTCAACAAAATCTGGTACACTCAATCATTCTCAGGGATGTCAATAGTTCTGTCTTTTTTAGGCTCAACATCATGATTGGTATTGTCTCTCATTACAAGTCCCTATAGGAATTTCCTTTCATGCTTGTCAATTATTGATATTGTTTGTTTTCTTGCCTTACTAAAATGGATGCATTTTTTGTATTTTCCGGCTGCAAAAATGGGGATGGGTGAATCATCTTGCTCATCATATACTTGCATCCGATGATACCATGTGTGCCCCCCCCCCAACACCAAAGAAAATATATCTATAGCTAAATTGAGATAGAATGTTCTTCATATGTAAACAAATGGAATTTTAGTACAAATACTTTGGATTCCTATGTACTATTGATTTAGCAATATGGTTTTCAATTTTTAGATAGTAACATCCAACCCTAAAACATCTTGCAAGTTACTCGCAACAATTAAATCACAAAAATAATTTAAGTTCCAAATAATTCCTTGTATAAATTTACGAAGTTAAAAATTTGCAAGAATAATCCCACACACTGGAAACAACCTCTCCACCTCCTTGCGATTTTTCTGGCCCATATTGCCCAAAACTCCAAGAACATAATAGTAGCACAATACAATCAGAAATTTTCACCCTATGTTTATTCCCAAAAATATCCAACCCTTTCACCTTCGTCTCCCTCCCCCCCTCTTTATTCTCGAGGTTTCTTCTCCTTTAAGTCGTCTTCCTATTGATGTCTCATCCACCTCCTCTTATTCACACACACCCCAAGAACTCAATCAATTAAACTATTTAATAATGTTGGCACACAATTCGAAAGACAACTTTATAATAGAATAATAATCATATCCTAATCTACTAACTCAAATCAAAGAAGGAAACATTCTTCGTGGAAATCAAACAATTATGAAATGAACTTAAAAAAAATTCTTAGGATTTTAAATGCATAACCTAACAATTATTTTAAATGCATAACCTAACAATTATTTAAATGCATGACATAACCCTAATTGTAATCAACATAATTAAGCAATCCACACAAGCACGGTTAATATATATTAGACCGATAAGCATACTAACACATGCTTGCAAGGCATGCACACATAGCTAGCATAAGCATACCTCGTATGTATGCTAATGATATGAACATGCACTCCCTTTACTACTCTATTATTGGATGTACATGAGCAATCATGTGCAATATAGTAGATTCAAAATGTGGGACATTACAAGTGCATCATCTTGCTCATCAAATACTTACGTGTTTTTTTTTTAACTTCTAATGACTCGGTAGTTCATTAACTCAATTGCCATATCATTTCAGCGAGCATTATGTAAAAGGTGTCTATGCTATAGCTCTTCAAAAAAAATGAATTTTGTTTACTTTAGTGAACTAATCAATTTATTTTTCTTACCAAATTCCACCATTTTCATTGAAAGAGCCCATGATAAATATTTTATTCCCACTGGAAAAACAAATAGGGGTTTACCAAAGCTGGAATTCATTTATTTAAATGATCACATTGGTTGGGAATGATCAAGTCAATACAACTTCATTTTTCAAATGGGAGAGAAAAGGAAAGAGTCATTTGGTTTGAGGTTGTAGCAACATTTTGGTGGTTAAGTATCATGGTTACAACTTCCTATATCAAATGGGAGAGAAAAGAAGAGACATTTGCAACAAGGCAGTAGAAACATTTTGGTGGTTAATTGTTATGGAGAAGTTGAAGATGAGTTGATCATTGGTTTCTACTTTATTGAACAGAGATGCACCAAGAGAATATGGAATAACTTGATTAGGTAAGATTTCAAGTTTTGGACATGTTAGATGTGATGAATGACTCCTTGTCCTCGATTATTGTGTTAGCCCAGATCCTTCCCCTGCTCTCTTGTAAATGGGAGAGACATGAGAAGAGAACAACATTGTGATGAAGGCACTAGTAACATTATGCTGGTTGAGGTATTGGGGAGTAGTGGAGGATGTCTCAATCGCTATTTTCTACTATGTTGAGCACAGATGTACCAAGAGTGTATGGAATAATTTAGTTTGGTTAAATTTCAAGGTTAGGACATATTGGAGACCACGATGAATCACTCCGACATTGCAGTTTATTTTCTTGTCCTCAATACCTATTTTGTACATGATCATTGCCCTGCACTATTGTGATACTATATTTGAAAGAAAAAATATGTCCTGCCTTATCCCATGTCTTTCTATATCAGTATTGGGCAATGCCTTCATTTTCTTTAACAGATCTGCCCAGTTTACCTTGCATGACCTGTCTTTGAAGATTCTAACCCATTTTGTTTTACTGAGATGTGTTCCATTATGTGTTGTGAAAAATACCCAGTTACTTTTCACTTGGGCGATGGTGAATTATAAATAGTTTCAGAGGTCCCATTTAAACTCGTTGAATTGACAAATATCGTTGCCACAATCTCGAGGGAATCGAACTGACTGATGCTACAATGAAAACAGGAAAATGAAACTATTATAATGAGATAAATATGGGGCAGAGGAATTCACTTGGGATTTGGAAATTCTGTTTTACTTTCATTGTGGGCAGTGGCTTCCTTGTGGATGGGAGCACGGATGGAATTTGACGGGTAAATGCCCGTCATTGGTCAGATTACCCGTCAAATACAGCTAAGATTTTAGTGAGATCGTCAAAATCTGGCTTAGAATGCAGAAAACGTTTTAGATTTTGATTGTTATCGGCAATTTTGACAGGTGTCCGTCATTTGAAATTCCTACCCTGGATGGGAGAAACTCTATGATAGCATATAAGAACTACTAAAAAATTCAAGCATATAAGAATTACTCAGAAATTCAAAAGATGAAGAAACTATTATAATGAGATCAATATGGAGCATAGGAATTCACTTTGTATTTGAAAATTTTGTTTTACCTTCATTGTGGACAGTGACTTCCTTATGGATGGGAGAAACACTTCGATAGCGTATAAGAACTACTCAAAAATTCAAAAGATGAAGAAACCGTTATAATGAGATAAACATGAAGCAGAGGAATTCACTTGGGATTTGGAAATTTTGTTTTACTTCCATTGTGGACAGTGACTTCCTTATGGATGGGAAAACACTACGATAGCATATAAGAACTACTCAAAAATTCAGAAGATCAAGAAACTATTAAAAGGAGATAAATTTGGAGCAGAGGAATTCATTTGGGTTTTGGAAAAATTGTTTTCCTTTTCCTGTGGACAGTGACTTCCTCGTGGATGGGAGAAACAGTACGATAGCATATAAGAACCACTCAAAATTCAAAAAATGCCAATTACAGGGTAGGGAAGGGAAGGCAGTTTAGGTGTCTGTCAACAAGCACAGAGCAGATGGTTAAGGCAAGGAGATCAAGGAGTTCACTTCTTTCAGTTGTTTTTTGTTACAGGTGACCATAAATGCTTTGAGAATGATTTGAAGGAACGATATCAAAACTTATTGTGTACAATGAAACCCATAAGGCTGTTGAATCTTACAGTTTTCATTGTTGAATTTGGCATATAATATTATTCTTCTTGTGTTTTCAGCACCATTAGAATTAATAAAATTTGTGAGTGTTTTGTAAGCATCCCAGTGGTTTTGTACTTGTCAGCATAAGAATTGGATTTCATGCAATGTCGGAAGGGTCTGGTAATTTATGAACATTTAATTAGTATTGTTTCTCTTTTAAGGATTTTGTGTGTTTTATTTATATGATGCCAAACCAGTTTTCCAAAGGCCGTATCTTTCATTTCAAATCTGCAGAACCCATTTGAAAAGCCACTCTCGTGAACTGTTATTTGAGATGCAAAACTTCCTTCATACCTCATCCTATGTAATATATTTTGTACCCAAAATTGATTTTCTTGTTGGAAGATGTCTTCCCAGATCTGGAATGCTAAATTGTTTCAGAGTACAAAATCGTGTTCTAGTATCACTATGAGTTTTGCCAGGACATTTGGTAAGGGTATTTCATCAAACCCATTTATTTCTCAAGAAAGCTATTGCAATGAAAGTCAATATCAAAGGGGAACAGAATGAGTTCTCCGAATACATAAGAATCATTTCTGAGCTCCATATGGTGACTGATATAGAAATTAATCAGCATCTCATTAGTAGTCAAATGCATGGGGTTGATATTTATCCAAATGATCATTGATCTAACATGCTTGTGCCGAACAATCACGCAAAGGATGAAATAGCAAAGATTCAAGCATTACATTGTTGCCAACCGCAACTGATAACTTGACTTTCCATGGAATGCCACTAACTCGAGTAGGGTGTCTATTGCAGTTTATTTGCTTCTTTAATGCATCTCTTTCTTCTTTGCTTGCGTGATGAGCACTATCAAACATTTTTCAACATATCTAATGGTTACTAGTCAACATGACATGTTCTCAGAACAATTTTGATGAATTTCAGATGGGTTCACTAAAATAATTGTTCTTGCACATTCAAACTACTCTAGAAGGACCTACCATCAAGACATGCAAAAGTTCATTTTGAGATCAGCCAAGCATTTGCTTTTGAGATGATCAAATGATTCGACTTATTTTTCTGAGTCTCTCTTCTGGAAAATTAACAAGAAGTTTGATGGACTACCATAGTTATGGCAAAACAAATTAACTTATAACTTACCAAAATAGTTTCTCATGGTACAGCCCCATCAAGAAGTTGCCATAACACATACTAGATGCAATCATCAAAATAGTTTCCTCATTGTACAGAAAAAAATTACAGTTGAATTGCACAAGTTTAATAGCATGGAGCAATAGCTCAACAAGCCACCTTAAGACCCACCTTCAAGTTTAAGGATGAACAGAAATGACAACAGTAACAGTTTGAAAGAACATCATAATTATAGATAGCGTTAAACATATTCACATCAGAACTAGCTTTACATTCTCTTAACCCTAGGCAATCTAAGCCATACTTTTCAACGTAAATATATTTATTTCTAAGCCTTGATGTTGATGCATATCCATCTTCTGACCCTTGGGCAAATCATGCCAGTTGATTATCTCTGATCGTTAGTGGTAACTAACATGCTAGACAATATTTGTTAACATGCTACAGATTTACAAAATTTGAGTTCACAGAAAACATTAAATCTATCAGTCACTCATGATCTCCAATGTGGTCAATTTAGATCCAAAACATTGTTGGACTAACCACGGAAACTAAGATACATGCTATGTTTGGACAACAGAATTGACATAATCATAAATTACATGCAACTCTGGTGATGCCATAAAATATATACTTGACGCAAGAGAGCTAAACTGGATTACAAAAACCACCCAGACCACTGAAAATTCATGCAAGTCAAACTGTCTGAACAGAATGACATCACTATTGGAATCATATACTTCAGCTGTTAATTCATGCAAGTCAAACTGTCTGAACAGAATGACATCACTATTGGAATCATATACTTCAGCTGCTCTTCCAAAATGCTAGGCGTGCAAGTCGCCTGGTTGAATGTAGATGGGGGCTTGTTCCATTATCAGTTGTGATCTCCAAAGGATCACGCCAGAACTTCAGCACATGAAGGCTTTCTTCCTCCGTAGACCTCTGGACTATAATTCGAGACGCAAATCCTTTCTGTTTCATAATCAAACAAATTTCAGAAGGGTTATTTGCAGTTAACGTGACAAGATAAAACCAACCCTTGCTGGATAAGAGGTTGTCTACAATTGCTAGTATCCTGTCTATTACGGTACGACCATGCTCTCCACCAGCCCATGCAGCAGCGATTCCATCACCACCAACCTCCTCCTCAGAAGTAGGTACGTAAGGAGGATTGACTACAAGTACATCCACTGTTCCAGCTAGACGTTTGTCCAACCCTGATACAAGATCAGTCAAAATAACTTCTGCATGTACACCATGAGCTTTTAGGGTCTTCTTTGTAACCTCAATAGCTGCAGAGTTAATGTCAGTAGCAAGATATTGGATCCCAGTGCCTTCCCCAAGCATAAGTGCCAATGATGTGATCACATATCCACTCCCACATCCGAGTTCCAGACATATGCTAGGTTGAACTTCCTCGAGATGAACCCGGTCAGCAAGCAGGGCATCTACGAGTGCAAATGAATCATCACAGGGTTCATAAACTTCCAAGTGGCGCCCAACAAGACGAATGTCTGCACTCTTCCTACGTAAGGTAGAAGGGGAAACCTGCAACAAATCATCAAACAGAAAATTATCACCTTCTAAGATGAACATGTTCTTTGTGTCTGAAAACATAGACAATTATCAAAAAAAATCCCAGTCCTTCATAAATTGTTTTCCCACAGAAACCATCATGTGTGCTGATGAGCAACTTGGAGACAACATGATTGGCATGATGATTCTCAGAATTAATGAACGTTAATAATCTCTGGTAAAACCACAAAATCATTACAGAATCTCAAGTGATGATACTTGATATGCAATGCATGGTTTAAATAGCAAATGAACTGTCAAGAACAGACAATGACACTCCTTTTATAAATAATATCATTTGCCCAGAAAGGAAGTTTCAAAGTTTCTAAATTCAGAACCCCAGAAGATCATATAAAATTATGTACTTACCAAACTTTGGATCCTGGTGTGGTTGCTGCTAACTTGGGGTATACGCACAGGAGCAACAAGAGCTTCTACATCTACTGATTCGTCCATGCCAATTACAATCCTCCAAAAAGACCCAGCCTAGAAATATATAATAAGACGACCTTACTATTATCCATATGATAAAACTAATCCATGACCTTACTGATGTTAGCCTAAATTTAGAAAGTATCTATGATGCATATGGTAAATACTACTGTAAATAACACATTTTTTGTGAAAAGCAAACTATCAGCACAATACAAGCCAAAAAGAATTACTGAAAATATGAAAAGCTAACTCGTTCATCAAGCTGTACTTGAGCAGAAAACCACTTGACCTATATTTCTGAATAATAGTGGCAAGTTCACTTTGGTGTTAAAAAGGTGAAGTCCAATAATCACTTTTGCACACCTTAGGTTTGAAGCAATCAATAATCTAACAAAAGCTAATATCTAAAAGGATTAAATTCAAAATGGATCATATGATTAGTTCAAGTTAGAAATATCTGTGATGTTGAATGAAAGTCCAAAAACTAGACACTAGAACATAATAAATACAAGCAAATGAACCTCTTGCAAAGCATATCACACAGTACTACGAGGCAAACTTTGAAAGAGAGCTTTAGGAAACCTCTTTTGAGGAAGAAATTAAATAGGTCATTGCACATGATAAATGTCGATCAACAAGGTAAGCTGCCTGGAAGCGTAGTCGCAAAATCTGAGATTTCATGCAAGAAATTTTAAAATGTGCTTAGAGCAAGGTAAGCATGTGTTATATCTGAGATTTGTCACAAAGATTTTGAATTCCTGAATCCATTCAACACAGTTGGCACAAAGGGAGGGGCAGTAAATATGAATGGTGCAGCCAGAAAGTTTATTTATAAACAAGCAGTTATATTAACAGGAAGTGAAAACAGTTTTGGTTGTCCGTAAACTTTGTCCGGAAAGTTGATAAACCAAATATCTTATTGAAAGGGGATTACCGGATTAGTGATTACAAAGCTGTTAGGTGTGGGAGAAGGTGATACTCAAAAAGTTGGTGGGATTGACATTTTGCAGAAAGCTAAATAAAGCCCTGACTGTTTGCAGTTCACTCGTTGTAAATTGGATTCATCTTCTGTTAAGCCTCAGATGCTGGGTTTATCACATTTGTAAGTAACGACGTTGCCATGAGAACATTGTATCAATCTGAAAAGCATTTCAAAGGCAAGTGATAGTTGCTGTCAATATTTACTTTGGATAGGTTTTTTTGATCCCTAACCAGGCTCTAGTAGACTCTGGACTTGTCTGATAAATGCATTTTCATAGAATGTATCAGGGATAGACCATATTGAAAAAAGTTTTATCAATGCTTCGTTGTCAAGACTTGAAGTGGATGCTGCACAGAAAAACCTGACAGAAAGTTGTGAATAGATTCATACAGATGGGCTTCAGGACAATGACGCAGGTTGCTACAGCAGTTATATTTCCTTTGAACTGTGGGTTTTGTATGTTTCAGAAAAAGGGTGGTTGTTCCTCTCATACTTCTTAATCCACATGTCTTCATTCTAGACAAATACCAGGGTGACATTTTGAATATGCACTTGGAAGAGTAGTTGCTGCCAGCAGCCCAGTTAGTGATGGTTGTACCTTTCAGACCTGTCCATGTCGAGTATATTATTTGAATAGTTTGATGCTCAAGATTACCAACGATGGGAAAACAGCAGATGTAGTGGGTGGACAGGTGGTAGGATGCAAACAAGGAATGCATAGTCCAACACACTGGCAGCAGCCCATATGTATGAAAGCAGACAGAATTGAAATCAGAATCATAGGCTTGTGCATTCTTTAACTTGACAGCTAATATCTGATCAAAGAACAAATGTCATTGAGGATCTATGTTTGGTAGAGATGGGTTTTAGCTATGTTGCACAAGTTTCCAGAACGCGGGAACTTACGGAGCGTGGGTACGAGTGTCAGATACGTCTAGAAGTTTCCCCCAAATTTGCAGGAAACGGCAGGTTGAGAACGCCAATAATATATATTAAAAAAATATTAAAAAAAAATAATTAAAAATACATGAGAAGAGAAGAAACATAGAGAAAAAAAAAGAAACATTAACACAAATCAAATGACTTAACTTATCCCTTGTATTAGGGTTGTAACTAGAACCTCTTGGCAGATGGAAATGGCAATAAAATCTAGATTACCATCCACATCATTGATTATATAAGGTAAGATCTTTCTAAAGTGGGGTCTTTTAGAAGTTATAGTTCCTATATTTGTGGCTATATGTATAGAGTAAGTTTTTAGTTTTGTGTCAACTATGATTAAAATCTATTAGAATATTATATGTTTACAAAACTTGCAAAGGTATATAATTATTCAAATTTAAATTATTATAAAATAAAAATCAAGATATTTTTTATTTAAATGTAATATATGAATTTAGATTTAAAGTAAGATTTAAAACCATTTCCAATTAGTTAAAAGTTTACTTTTTATTCATAAAGTAAATAGTAAAATAAATAAATTTATTTTCTTTTATTTAATAATATATAAAAATTCAAAATAGATTTACATTTATTATTGATTAGCTCGATAAGTGCAATTCAGCATAGGGATGAGTGATTACTCTAGAACGGGCATTAAATAGAGATCAGTGCACCAACTCGACAAGGTAGCACGAAAAAACTTTTATTGCAACTTAGTTTTCTAGAGAATTTTTATATATGTACTGTCGCAAGGAAATAGGAATGTTGTTACCAACCAACATGGCGATCATGAATGCATGGAAGTTCCCAATGAAGGAAACGCGCAAAAAGAAGTCCCCAAGTTCCCGATTTTAGAGGGTAAAAGTTCCCAATAAGTTCCCAACCATCCGGAACGGTTTCCGTTGGATTGGGAAAGTTTCCTACAAGTTCCAAAGTTCCCTGGAACGTCGGAACTTCGGGAAAGAGTTTCCTAAAAGCCGGGAACGGTTCCCGTGCTACATAGGGTTTTAGACATGCTGGTTATATTTTGTTAGAGCAGCACTGTCCCTTTGGTGTTTTATGATAGATATGACAGCAAACACAGGAGATCAAAGTTACATGGTATATCAGCACTTTGTATCATGGTAAAGTTAGCACCTTGCACATAGATTAATGCATGAAGTCACAGCGTTTGGGTGTTAGGAAGTATGAAGGATTAATGAGGGTTAAAAAAGGGCTTTCTACTTACCATATTCAAGAAGAAACGCAATATGCTGTCCTGCAAGGAATAAACAATCAAACCTTTTAAGGAACAAGCCAGCAGAGAAGGGTGCTTTCTTCTTTTGTTTACAAGAGGTGAGTAGGAGAGAGGCACTGATAGGTTTGCTGTTGATGTTGTGTGAGAGAAGGTGCTTTGCTTGGAGATAGTTTGGGTGAATGGACTCCAATACCTGGCCCTGAATCGTAGCAGCAAAGGGGTGCTGATCTTAAAGAAACACTGTAATGGTGTTCAGAACAGCATGAGGAGAAGGCTTCCTTAACACAGATATACCAGCAGAAGGGAAAATTCCTGGAGGCTACCAACAATTTCCACTTCCTTTTTTGAGGTAGAAAAGGAAAACAGAAAGTATTTCCAAACTCTTCCTAACTCCACTTTCCTAACTCTTACTGACTCCACTAACACTGGAAGAAAGCATTCTTAAGTATAAAAAGAAACCACACACTTGACGATTGAGCACATACTAGGCTCTTGCCCTAAAGATTTTCAAATGTCCTCACCTCTGATTTAATATGTTGCAATAGGCATCTCCACAGTTTGTTTCCTAATATAATATGAACAGTTTCAAATTTTAGTTTGGCAGTGCTAAGGTTTTCATCTATCCACTGAGAATCAACTTATAAATTGAGTTAAATTGCTTTGTGTATATGTCAAATCAAGAATTTGAAATTTTCTTATTTTTTAAGTAAAAGTCTAAAGAATGATATAATTTCATCGTTAAATTTCTTCTCATTTCAAAAAAAAATTGTTTCAGATTTTTTCTCTTGTTCCTGTGGTTTCCCAAGAATCTTCCTCACTTTTCCGACCCTTACTAGACCTTGGAGGTTCCTGTTTTGGGAATCTCATTACTTTCCATTGCCCATTCCCTGTTTAAAATAATTGAGAAGTCATCCGTGCAGCCAACAGAATTGAAGGGATGGAGACAAAAGTGATTGACGTTACTACGCTGTGAGATAAATCAAATCCTCTGAGAGTGACTCTACATGATCAACCACCTCTACAAGAATCTACTTAAGTTCAATGAGTGGGATACTGTGAGAAGATTGGGAAAAGTGAGTGATGCTACACAAGGACAACACGTTGTACTTGCACAGCTGGCATCATTAAGTAGTGTGCTCTGAATGGCATACCATGTTATGGCAAACTGATCAACATAGCAAATTGGACAAATTTGATGATTCAGATCACAAGTGATGTTGAAGATCTTAGTGAATTTAGTGAATGTGCTATCATAAGATCAAATCATTATCAGAGCCACGGAAACAACAGAACCAAATAATAAGATTATATTATTACCAAAAATAAAACCACTTCATTACTGGCTTCCCCAAAGAGGACTAAAAACATACAATTATGGCTCCAAGAAGCACATATAAAATGCAGGATCATTGCCTCTAAGAGATCACTTATTATATTAAATGTACTAAACCAACATAGATCCATCTTAAACCCAGATCTATCAAGCAGAGAGAGGAATCCAATTTCGTAAGGTGTAATTTTTTTTAATCTTAAACAAAAGAAAGGTGATTGCTCTCTTACTTAATCGATTCAGGTTTAAGTTTTATTTCTTTTATTTTGTAGGCCAACATGGATTTTTTAAATTAATTTTCATAATTTTTTTATTTTATGAACCGGCATGTATTTTTTTATTTTTGGTAATTTAATGTTACATTACGTAATCTTACGTGACAACATCTTCCCCATACTGGGCTGTAGAGCACCCCGCTCCTCTCGGTCCAGTAACCCAATTTTTTGCACTATGTTAACCCATTTTGTACTTGCAATAATGGGGTAGCAAGCTAAGTGGGCTTGATTGTGGAGAAAACTCCATAGTTAAGCACATTTGAGCTAGAGGAATCTTGAGATGGGTGATCTCCTAAGAAATCTTGATTAGCGAGTGCAAACCCAAAGGTGATTATTGATGCTACGCGATTCATTTCACTAGTCTCAATCCCACTTCTTCACCCCTATGAGCATCACAAAATGCAATGAATGCTAAGTGGTCTAATCAAAACCATGAAATTGGTCAATTGCGACTAATACTCATGGGTTATTGTTCATAGATTAATGACTTACTCTACACAAATAATCCAAAAAAAATGGTATCTCATGTGTTGGAGTGTGAAAGCCCCTCAAAACTTAAATAAAAAGAGTCAAGTAGCCCTAACTGACTATACATAAGGCACAACACTTGCTAAGGTTTTGCAAATGGGGTAGCAAGCTAAGCAAGCTTGATTGTAGGGGAAACTCCATAGTGAAGCACTACTTGAGCCAAAAGTGTCTTGGAAAGACTTCAAGAAAGTGTGCAACATAAGTATAACATAAGTATAGGTGCCCTTACGAAAAAGAATGAATATACTCACACTTGAACGAGATGACGTTACAGAGGGTGGTTATATATTTACACCACTCCACTAGGGTTAAGGTTCTAGCCCAAAGGAGGGGACTAGGTTGACCACACCCTAAAATACAATAAACTGTAATAATGTGTAACAAGTACAACCCACAACTACACACAAGTCGGCCCATAAAGTGTAAAAATAGCAATTACACAAGATCTTCAGGCTAGATTGAACGCCACAGTGAAAGAAGAATGAAGGAGGAAGAATTTTAGTGTTTAGAATTGTTAAAAATGCATAGTGAAATTCATCAAACAAGAGGCAAAAAATTGATAGCATAAACTGAACTCAATAATCATTAATCAGTATGTAATACAACCAAATTCAAATCCTCTAGGAGTGATTCGAATCCCATGACCTTGACATGACTAACTTTGGGAAAATCACCACTGGAGACTCACTAGTGCAACTATGGACCAATGTTGCACGACTCGAACTCCGCAAAGACTCAGCTAGCATGTGACTCGTCGACTCGGGAATAGAAAAAAAACTTAAAATATGGTAAATTTTGGAGGAAAAAAAAAATTTCATTTCCAATCCATATCTTTAAAATATGTTCACTTATCAGATATAATATTAAACTTTAATATCTATATAATATCTATATAATAAAATTATAAATATTATTACATCTAATATCCAAAAATAACATATATATATTTTAAAATTTGAAAAGTATAATATATAATATATATTTAAATTATTAATACGTTATACATTTAATTTTTATAATTTTATATTTAAAAATTGATATTATGCTTATGTAAAGAATAAATATAATAAAATTTGAAAAGTATAATATAAAATCAAAATAAACAATTAAATTATTAATCCATAATAAAAATGTTAAAACTTATAAGTTTATAAACTTGGGCTCGTATCCTCGCTCCTTCACATTTGGCTTTTACATTTTTCTCAATCTCTTTTTTAGAGGCTCACGGGCATTATGACTCATTTATTTAGGGAAGCGTTGGCTTGTTTCATCTTACTTCTTGCTACATCGATCAAACGAGCGAGGTTTTTGCCAAATGGGAATGGTGTATAGCCAAGTATCGATATGGTGCTCAACTATGAGACCGGGCATTTAAGAGTGGGACTAGGCAAAAATATCATGAAACTCACAGCCTTGAGCAGATATAAGCCCCCTTAAAGACTCTACCTAGAGCCTCTTTTGGTTTTTTATAATGTCCAATTTGATGAATTGTAATATATCCAATCGTCTTAGGAAACAAATGCGATATTATTATTTCCCACGACGTTTAAAAAAAAATTATTTTACCAAAACCATAAAATTAGTCGGGCTTCAACAGTCAACAATTGGTTTAATGATAGAATGTTGGGATCGCCAAAAAAACGTGTGCCATAAAAGTTAAAACTAAACCGGATCTCCAAATTCCTTTTGCGTCCAATGTCATTTTCGTCGTGCGTGCTTTTTCCTTCACCGACAAGTCCGACCGAGTATGCCCGAGTTAGGGCCAAGTATGCCCGAGTCATGGCAAGTGGGCGAGTTTCAACAACGAGTGGGCGATTTTCAGCAGTTACCCGAGTCTTTGGCGAGTTCCCTGCGAGTACCCGGGGTGGAGGTCGACTCGTTGAAACTCGCGAGTCTGCCCGAGTACCCGTCGAGTCATGCTTCACTGCTATGGACAACTGAAACAGCTAACAGTCATTTAACTGACCATGGTAGGTGAGCAAAGGCGCCTTATTCCTCAAATCATGCATAGGAAACGCTAGGCTAACTGAGAGTAAACTGAATGTGGCCCATCAGAGCATGACTCAGCACTGATTAGGGTGAACAGATGGTGGGACTCTCATAACTCAATGTGGGCTCCTAAATTCTAGGGATTGGTTTCTGGAGCTCCTAAATTGATGCATGAGAGCGCATCAAGTGGTAGGTGGGCTCCAAATAATATCTCCATACAC
>LPNX010971660.1:208426-393675 GCA_001517045.1 Pseudotsuga menziesii | reverse complement strand
CTTTACGTATGAGGCTACAAGTACAATGTATCAAACTATGAACAATGAACATACTAACATAGAAATAAAAGTAAAACATGAGCTCAAACTAATTGTCATCTTCATCTTCATAGTCTTCCTTAAAAATAGAACAAAAAGCACGCTCAACAACAAAATGTAAAAGTGGAAGAAGTATTTCCAATTCCACTTCTAGGTTCCCAATACTTAGTGCAACAAGAGAGAGGCCCAAGTCAGTAAATTCTGGCTTGACGTCCCAATCAGCACAAGGCCCACTGCTATATTTTGGGCCCTGAGTGCTCAAGTCGCTTGTGTGAGGAGAGAGTGAAGTGATGTTCTCCTTTATAACTTTTTTCAATCTAATTAGAAACATCTAGAATTAGATTTTATTTTAAAATTTAATTTATTAATCGTTAATTACTATAATTCGTGGGAAAAACGAGACTTTGCTGGCCAGTTTTTTGAGTGACAGGATTTTATTTGATGGGAAACGCCTCGTACATGAGAGGAAACGCGATGGAAAATCGTTTCCGTTCGTACATACAAGTTTCTTGTACAGGGAACATGTTTCGTACAGACGAAAACAAGTTTACATCAAGTACCATACGCGTTTCCGAGTTTCCGAGGGTGAAACGGGTGCCAAACCTGAGTTTCCTGCAACTTAGAAACTGATAAATAAACTAAGGTGGTGGACAAGGGAGGATTAATAATCCTAACATAAAGGGCCTTCTTTATGCAAAACCTAGCAATCAATGGATAGACATGGAACCAGCCGCTAAATCCACACAACTATGGAACTCCTTCCCAACGTGTCATTACCAAAAGGAGTTCCTTTTTTAGGTTTCCTAGGTCCAACAGTAAACGGCCCTAGACTAACCAAGGGAGAGACCCTAGCCATGCTTTTTCTAAGGTTAACTAAGACACCAAGCAAACTTCAAATACCATCCTAGCTCAATTTTTATAGGAGGGTGTCCCTCTAAAGATATTCAATAAAAGACAAGACACACATTAGTTATCAATGATGTACAAAATATGACTATGAGCAATAAAATATATGATACAATGAAATAAAAGTAATACAATAAAAAGTAGGTAACTGGAGCTTCTTGAAATAAATAACCCCCCAAACCCAAAAGGCTTGAAAGCCACATGGATTGTCAAGCTACTATAGCCCTCTATACACCCACGAAATCCAACGATGATGCTCGACCCAATCTATTAGAGCACTAAACAAGGAGGATCGACCATACTCTTGGCCACACCGCCCGACCTCTTAGTTGTGTGAAGAGTAATCTTCCCAAATATTGTGTTCGATGCACTATAGCAACAAGATGACCAATAGGTTGGTTTCAGGATTCCTATGAAGTCCCCGATATACGCAAGGTACGTGGAGTCCAAGTCCATGCTCATTGTTGTCTAATGCAGTACTACTCAAGGGTACTGAATCGAAGTCAAAGAGCATGTCCAACAACTTGCACCTAAAAGGATTCAAGGAGACGTGTCTTGACAATGGTCACTCTCTAGTAGGGCTCCCTTCAATCGCAGCTTTACCCACCTAACGACAGCTCGTAAAAACCTTTAGAGACGCGAGCACACATCTTCTACTAAAGAAATCCTAGATGTCATTCAGCCATATATTTACGCATAAAAATACTTACAATATGAAAAAGTATCAATCTATAATTTATAATCAATTACTCATAGCATTAATCCAATCAACATCACTGAAATAGTTGCTCAATGAATTAATCATGAATGTGAACAAGCATTAAATCATAGCCAATCTACATGAACTACAAGATGACAATAACCTATGTAGCATGGCTACCCGAACTCGAGGGTAGGGTTAGCATCCCCACACCCCAATGGTTACATGAAGCTTAGCATTCATTTCTTACAATGAAGTTATCTACTCACACCCTTTTCAACAAAGCAATTCATCCTTCTCATAGCATTTATGAAGCAATCCTTCCTACTTACGACATTTTGAAGGAGTAAATTCTACTTATTCACAAAGCAATTTTTCTTCCTCGTCAAAATTAGCAATAGTTGAAGAAAACCAAAATATGTAAATTGCAAGTACCAAAATAATGGGCTATTCAAGAAGCTACAAAGTATTTCAGTGGGACGCACAAAGTGCAAGGGCTCCCACCAAAAAAGAGAGTGCACTATTTGCTCCCCCTTTATATGACTATGAGCAATAAAATATATGATACAATGAAATAAAAGTAATATAATAAAAAGTAGGTAACTGGAGCTTCTTGAAATAAATAACCCCCCAATCCCAAAAGGCTTGAAAGTCACATGGATTGTCAAGATACTATAGCCCCTCTATACACCCACGAAATCCAACGATGATGCTCGACCCAATCTATTAGAGCACTAAAGGAGGATCGACCGTACTCTTGGCCACACCACCCGACCTCTTAGTTGCGTGAAGAGTAATCTTCCCAAATGTTGTGTTCGATGCACTATAGTAACAAGATGACCAATAGGTTGGTTTCAAGATTCCTATGAAGTCCCCGATATACGCAAGGTACGTGGAGTCCAAGTCCATGCTCAGTGTTGTCTAATGTGGTACTACTCAAGGATACTAAATAAAAGTCAAAGAGCATGTCCAACAACTTGCACCTAAGAGTGACCATGATACTAGAAAGTGACCATGATAGGGGGGTGTGAACCCTAGCTTGCCTCTTCAAGAAAAGAGTGTGCACAAAAGAAGTGTATTTCCTCCCCCTTTAAACTATGGGTAATACCAATATAAGAAAAAATACCTCTTAAAAATATATATCCCCCCCGCAAGGAAAGATTACTCTTACCAAAGTAAAAAAAGTGACTTTGTATAAAACTTCCTCCCTTTTTTGTTTCTTATATCAAAATGACCTTAATATGAAAACATTTTAACCAACTCTTTGAAAGAAGACCTTAAGAAATACAACAACCCGATAAACTTCTAAGTCTTTCTTCAAAAATTTATAAAAATAATAATATGTAAACCTAGACTAACATACTTAATTAAGTACACAAATAGGGTAGCTCAAAAACCCACACCTAAAGAAAAACCCTTTAGATATATGTCAAGTTCACACTAAAAATTCGTAGGAACAAGTCAAAAAATGCAACAAAAAAACATGATTTGTAGATGAGCCAACAAGGGCCACAAACTTGTGTTCACTAAAGGAGGCAACAAGAAGGAACGTTGACCAAACAATGCAAGCGGCGATGAGCATGCATTAACAGGCACAAGTGCACTATATAAGAAATCCACAAATAAAATGTCGGCCTACATGAGCTTTGACAAGGGCAAACAACATGCAAAGGGGAGTTGCATATAAAACATCAATGGGAAAGGAAGGTATGCAACTTAAAACAATTCAATGTTGGTGCATTAACTCAAGCATTGCATTGTGTTACGCACCAAAGCTACTTCAATGTTCCAGTGAGGCTAAGGCTAGAGCAAGGGATCAATTTTTTATTGTACGGGCCAAAGTGGGATTTATTGTATGGATATTTGGTTTGGGGGTTGTTTACTCCCTGGATTAGACATGGTCAACCCCTTTGGTTTCACTCTCAAAAGTACTTGGCTTAGTGGCTTTATTGACTGTCCCTTCGATGTGATAATGTCTCCACCTAGCAGGTCTTTATGCCCATGGGTTGGTGCTCCGGGGCTTCTAGGGGCGACACAGTGATGCCCATCTTGGTTATTTGATTTGCAAAGGTGACTGCGCTTTGTAAAGGACTGTTATCTCCTATTAGCACGCCTTTTACACGCACTTGGACCTTTTTGCAGCATCCAAAAACCACTGCTCCAGCCTTCCTAGTCCAATGTGCCACCTTTCCAGCTATTGCACGCCAGTTGAGCCTATAGTGTCTTTGGGGGGGGGGTGATTGAGGGACTTTCAACATTTTGGGGTTAGGCAAGGCCTGACGTCCCCCCTTAGCTCACTAGGCAAGGCCTGACGTCCCCCCTTAGCTCACTATTTCATCAAGTGAAGCCGTCTCTTAGCTTATTTTTATCATTTTTGTACTTTTTGGAGTAAAATTCCTTTGCTATGTCGAATTTAACCTAAAAATAAGATTATTTTGTCTTAGACTTGTAGGCTCAAATTAAAATATTCAAAAGAGAAAGGTATAAATAAACCTCCTATCCACATTGTAAAATCATAAGACAAGGGTTGTAATATGAAAAAAAAATCTCCTATTCTGTGATTCTTCTTAGTGATGTGTACTTCTCTTGGGATGATCTTCTTTGCTTGATGGTGGATGGATGAATGATCTAGGGCTTCTTTCTTGCACATGCTTGGTTGATGCTATACTTGTTTGAATAACACATGCACAAGTGTGACCTAGTGGTGTCTTCTTTGCTCATCCCTTGTTGAATGCTAGTGAAATTATGCTTCTATGTGGATTGAATTGTGATTTATTGTTGCATTTTCTCTGAATTAGGACTTTCTCTACCATTATTCTATCAACTTGTATTAAGGAAACGTCTTGCATGAGGGTTGGTTTCCAGAAGGGGTGGTTTCCATAGTAATCTTCCTAAAGAAGGTCTTGATGAGAGGAGAAACTGGGTTCTTACTCAATCAAAATTGGCATGTAAACTAAACCTGTTTGCAACCTGCCACCTCCAAGTCAAAAGACCTGAGCTTCAAGCCCAAATCCTTTCTCCTCTAATCACATCCCTTGTCCAACAAGAGATTCTTGAGCCTGATGAAGGCCTACATCCTTTTGGACCTCAACTTTCCCCTAGAATCATTCCTCTGAACCATCCCCCTTCTGCTTCTCAACCCACGTGTCCCAGCCATTAAGGCCTGCAATCTCTTACACGAGTGGAATTGCCTTGAAATGACAATTAGGCTAACCTCTAACGGGATGAGGGAGATGGTGCCTCATGGCACACTCCTCCCAGCCTGTTTCTTGTAATTAATCAGTTCAACAATAAAGATTCATCAGTTTCATTGTCGTCTTCTTTTTTAATATCATCTCTTTTGGAATTCTTTTCCCCACATATTTAGTTCACCTTTGTCTCAGAATATTATCCATAGAAATGCATAGAAAGTCCCTTGCGATATTGTATGGCAGACAATATCTTTGTTATGATGTAAAAATCAAATGTGAAATCCAATAAGTATGGTAGAAGTGTTTTGATTGGAATGCAGTCCCTGTTAAGTGTTATGGCTTGGTTTTCCATGTTCTGATTATTGAGAATTATAGTCCACGGTTTTGGAATATCTTAACAAAAACTCCTACAGGTTGTCTTGTATCTACATAGTGAATAACAAGCATTATGTGCAAACCACAAGGGAGATCTGATGTCGACCAACATTAGGTATAAAGTCCTGCTCAGGCACTTCATATTATGGCCATCTGTATGCTTTGTGGGAAGCAATTACATACACTGCCTGAAACAATATAGTCACACCCAGTGTTTCTGCATTTTTTGTTGGAGGATAAATAGATTTCAACATGCTTAACATATTAAGAGTTGAATTATAGGGTGGGAAGCTGAAATTGCCAGGAGTCTTCTTTTAAGTTTTATGTCATCATAACCTCCATCAAGATTGCCTTGTCTTCAGAAAACCTTCCTCCATGACTCTATTCATTAATTAAGATTTTCAGATCCTAAATATTCGAATCGAAGCCAGCTTTGATCAACCATCCAAGCATGCAAACATTGGTATGTAAAAGAAGATAATCTACTGCCAGAGAAAAGAAGATCTTGAAGAATGAGTTTTTATTATTCTCATAGATGTTTGTGGCTTAACAATAGCAGACTTCTGGCACCCAGGGGTTAGACCAAGTGGTCGGGACCCAAGGTGTTAATGCTCCTCACCTCAATTCTAAACCCCCAACTTACTTGTTCCATGCGGTTGGGGTTCTCCATGAGGGCCTACGGTTTATAGTGACAAACCAACAGATTTGAACCCATGCCTCACAGGCATGAATCCACTCAGTTACTGAACACCTAGTACAAAAAATAACATTATCAGACTTCTCTGTGTGCCTCCTTGCATTCAAGCCTACAGGATGGACCTCACTACAAATAGTTGAAGCCTGTAAGCTTCTATTCAGCAGACTGGACTTTGGGATTCTCTTCTCCCCTTGTTGTCCATTGCCAATATCAATTTGCACAACTTGGACTCAGCAAAGACTCGGCTGGCACTTGACTTGTCAACTCGGGAAAGACCCAAGACAGACTCGGCAAGACTCGGCAAATAGGAAAAAAATATGGTAAATTTTGGGCACAAAAAAGAGGTTAAAGGCATTTCCAATTCATATAAGTTAAAAAACTACAATCTATGCAATAATTCATAACATCATCTTATAAACTATATGATAATACATCATAACACAATCAATTTTTGAATGCAAATATTTAATTTTTATATTTTTAAATAGCAAATAGGAAAATGATTCCATGATCAAAGTCATAAATGGCAGCAAATTCAAAATTCAAATATATAAACCGTAACTCAGTCTCATAACAATTAGAAAAACAAAACAGACAATGTCTCCATATACTCGAGTCTCATGCCTAACCACGAGTACACACCTACAATAAGCTTTCTAAATTAAGAATTTAAATCTTTTATTTTTGCATACATAAATACATGTTTAAAAATGTACATTAAATCTTTCCATATTCCAATAAAGAAAATAAGCTTAAACTATACATTTATAAATTAATGGGACATGTAAAACCAAAAATTATTCATATCCATAAAAATATAAAATAAAAAAACTAATATCAAAAATAGAATAAAATACATTTTTATTAAAAAGTGAAAGAATCTAATTTTCTATTAAAAAACTTTATGTAAGTTGATGGCGAGGTATGGTTAAGACGCCCCCTAAGCTGAAAGGCCGTCGGTTCTAATCCCGTGGATACCAAAAAATCCAACCATGTTAAGGGTTGGTGCGGTCCAGGCTGGGTGCGATCCCTGGGTGATTTTGACGGCTTAGATGCCCCTAGTACGTGGTAACTTAGCCAACAGCAAACCTTCTAGTCAGGGGGGTTCCACCACTTTGCCAACAAATAAAAAACACTTATAACCTCCAATAAAACCTAAAACTTATTTATTAATTTTTATTTTATAAAATTTAATAAAGATAATATATTAATGACAAAAATCATATATATAAAACATTTATTTCTTAAATTTATTTTAAAAGTACATGCTTAACATGCTTTTTTTTCTTTTTGAGTGCCTCTTTGACACAAGCTGCTAACATTAATAATCAATTAAAAAACATTGTTATTGTTTATACTCAAATTCAGACAAAATGTTGTAGTCCATGTCGAGTTTGCGCCGAGTCCATCCTGAGTCCATGAGGGTAAGTCAAGTCTTTCGAGTATGTCGAGTGTGTTGGGTTTGAGACTAGTCTTCGACAATTGCTCGGTTCAGAGGTTGACTTGCCCAGATTCACAAGTACTCACGAGTTTTGGGTGACCAATGCTTCACTGGTGATAATATTGTTCATTTTTCTGAGCAACATCGAGAGCCCTTCTCTTCGAAGAATGGGACCACCTAGTCCAGGACCACGATGAAGACTCAACCTAGTGTTGAGTGACCATTCTGTTGAATGGTAGATATCTGGTCTAGGACCATAATATAGACCCAGATCTGCCCTGGGTAGACTCAACCTAGTGTTGAGTAGACATCTGGTCCGGGACCACGATGTAGACCAGTCTGGGACTGGTAGACTCAGCCTGGTTCTAAGTAGCCACATCTGGTCCGGGACCACGATGTAGACCAGTCTAGGACTGGTAGACTCAGCCTAGTTCTAAGTAGCCATTCTCTGGGAGAATGAAGACACTATAAGCCCTAGACTGGGTCTGAGCATGTGTGTTGCACTTTGACCCTTGATCTATGGGCTTGGTGTGCTTTTCCAAGAATTAGCTACCCTTGGTTAAGTTACCCTAGTACCAGATCTAGGTGTCACACAGTGTGTGAGATAAAAGCATTAATAGCTCTCTTGGTTTATGATGATGTATTTTTGAAATAAAAAAAGACCACAGGTAATGGCCACAGGGGCACTTGGAAAAAGGCCAAAGTCAAAAGTCAAAATAAATAAAGACTTGTTGACCACAGGAAAATGACCACAAGTGGAAGTTAAATAAATAAGGACTTCTTATAAAAGTACATTTTTTGGTAAAAGTGAAAGTAAAATTAGGAAAAGAATAAAAATATTATTATTTTTATTTTTCCTAATCTTGTCCACTTACAGGTGAACAAAGGCTATAAAAGAAGATCAATCCTTCTCATTTGTGATATACATTTTTGCTCTCACAGGTGAAGAAGACTATCTTATGTTCAAACCATCAGCTAGGGTTTTATCAGCAAAGCCCATCTTCAGCATTTTTTCACATCCATCTTCAGCATTCCATTTTCTGGGCAGCCTTCTTCATTTTTCCGGGCAACTGAGATATTTTTTGTGGGCAGCGTTTTCCATTTTTGGGTAACTGGACAGCCTCTTCTTTCTCTCCGGTCAGCCTCAACAAAATCCGAGCACCTCACGCAGATCCGAGCAGCTCTGATTTTTGGGCAGCCATTTTTTGGGGCAACTCTGTTCTTTCCTTTTCGGGTTGCCTCTATTCTTCTGGCAACCCATATTGGACTCGGCCTCCTTCTCTCAACCCACGGGCTGCTACCCATGATGGTCTAGGCATCTTGCCAACCCTTGGGTAGCATACCCATGAGGGTTTAGCAAGCTGCCAACCCTTGGGCAGCAGAGATCTGCCCAAATAAGACAACGGGCAGGAGAGCGAAACGGGCAACAGACAGGAAAGTATATTTTCGGGCAGTGTAGTATTTTCGGGCATTCTGCTATCTTTCCAACAGTCTGATATTTTTTATGCAGGAGAGAGAAAAACTTCAGTTTTTTGAAGAAGCCCTAATTTGGGAAAAAATTGTACCTTCTGGAAATTGTGGTTAAATTATCAATCTGGGTTTTTTACTGATAATTTTCATTGTGACTATGGTAAATTCCAGATCTGGAATTGAAAAACTTTTTAAAGAATTTCTTAAGCCATCTCATTTACGAGACGAGCTATTAATGCTTTTGGGATTTTTGTCCTTTGAAGGTTTCCCCAGTGAAAAAATCTTGTGTACATGTGTTTTGGCGTGATTAATGTGTTTATACTGCACTGCTGATTTGTTTAAGTAGATCTGCAAATTTTTTAAGTTTATGCTAATGCTAAAAATTCAACAAATATTAGAAGGGCTTCCATCCTTACACTAGTTAATATATTGGCTTTGACCCATTCTATGTCGCAAGGTTCGAGTTCAAGTTCGGGTTCGAGAATCATTAAATTCGATTAGGATTTAAATTTTACGATGAGGTCCGAATGGAGTTCGCCATTCAATTCATCTATATGCATATTTTAAAAATATAAATATTTTATAATATCTTAAGGTAACAAACATATTTTTATATTTTATATAAATAAATAACATTTAATATATTTATATATAATACTTTATAACTTGTGATCTAGTTTTATTATTCTTCCATGTACATTTACATATTACCTTGTTTGGCTCTTTGCCTCAAATGAGTCAAATCAAGTCAAGGAGCACACCAATAAGTAATCTACAGGGGCATATTCCATAACCAACATCAAAAGGGGATTCATTTCACATAAGGGAGGTTATCCCTAATTTCTATTCCTACCCATGACATTCAATCTAACTGGAGCATCATCATTGTATGTGGCATAATCTAAAATATAAAGGGTGTTTAGTAACAAAAAAAGATAATAATAGGGTGTGGCCCCCATCCATGTAATCTAATTAAATAAATAGTCCTATTTTGGTTGCATTTCTTATGCCTCTCACGGGCATCCAATAGTGGGGCTAGGAAATCCAATCACCAGCCTTTTTCCCTTGTTCCAATAGAGGAATGAGGTCTATCCCTTTCCACTAATGGGGATTTCAGTTAGGTCTCTCATTGACATATGCATTGTGATTTGTGAATGNGTATGTCCTCCGTGTCCTAATTCTGAGGGTCACCATGTCCATGTCGGATACTCGTATTCATGTGTCCTCCATGTCCCATGTTCTCGTGTCAAGTGAATTAGCTTTATAACTTTTAATATATTAAATAAAAATTATATATATATATATATAATAATCTATGTATATAATATTTACAGATTAAAACTATAATCCTATACCTAAGACATGTCACGATCACCTATGATAAAATCACATTATAATAACCATCATGGTCACCGTAAAGACTAGAGGGTATTCGGTCACCATCATCGTCGAGACTGGAGAGTATTTGATTAGGGTTCAAATTTCCCGCTAGATGTTCCCACAGCTACTTGCTGCCAAGTAATCCCACACTAACGTGTTCTACATTCAAGTTTACACTTGGGGATGTGACATTATTACACCTTTCCTCGAGAATTAACCTAGAATTTCATTGGCATAGAAAGCCATACTCACAGGAACGCCGACCACAATGTACTTGTTGTATTGGAGCTAGATCGCAAGTAGATGGAAACGCCGACCACAGTGTACTCATGGTGGTATTAGAGCTAGATTGCACCACAATGTACTCTCAACATTGGAGCTAGATCGCAGGTAGATGAAAAACACCAACCACGGATTTCATAACCAAATTTCAACAAATTCAACTTTTTTCTTGAGGTTCGTTAAATTTCAACTTTAAGGTTCAAATTCAGCAAACCTTCTAACATAGGCTCCATTTGCATATGAGTTCCAAATGTGTTTGTTTTTAAACTAAGTGGCCAAGAAACTTGGGTTTGAGGATGGGATAGGGATACCACTTTTTGAAACAGTGGACTTCTGTACATCAAGGGTACCACACACACACACACATGAAATTCAAATCATTTCCAGTGTTCAGCAAGTAACACACTATAAATTTTAACATACGATGTTAAACTTACCAACTAAATAGTAAAACATGCACACTGCATCAAGATTCATTGATATAAACTGGAAATTTCATATGAAACATAAAACTAAATATGATAAACCAAGTGGAAATATTTTATTATGTTTCGTTTTTGAGACCTATAGGTCCATGGATTAGTCTTCGAGCGTCTTCAGCAATGTTATCAAAACCGGACCAATCTAGCGCAAAAATATGAATCGAACCAAAAAACCAATCGACCAAAAAATGCATAAAATATTCAAATTTTGAAAGAAAAAAACATATATATTTATGTGCATCCATATGAATCCAAACCATTATACACAAATATGCAAAGTTTCTCATCTATATAGCAAGGGTGCATATAACTAAAATAGCATCAAGTGCAATCCATATCTGACCCAAAATACATAAACAAAGAGGCTATAAATGGCCACTAGAGTCAAAAAAACTTCATGCTACATCAAATAAGTACATTTCATCAAAATCATTGCCTATATTGGGATCCTATTAATCAATAGTACTTTGTGCCCCACCCATCTAAGCTTTAACCCTTGCCTCTACCTCAAATCTAGAAGTTGATCCTCCAAGGACATTAGTCAAAAGCCTACAATTTTGATGGAACTTCCTAATCCAAAAATTAAAATAAGGTAGAAAAAACTTTCCGTACTTAATAAGTGATTTTGCTTGAGTGGAGTACATTTTTATTAATGTCTTGACAAAGGAGTTCAACAGTCAACACCACCAACATCAAGGTACATAGAGAGGTTGATGTGCTTGATTAAATGTCAATCCCATACCCTCATACATAATATAATCCAGTGGAAACATTGCAATCCTGAAATCCTAAAAGTTGTTAAGTCTGTTGAATTTTCAATGGGATCTATAATTCTACTTTTTGCATATGAAGCCTAATGAGGTTGGAACTACTCAAACATCCTGAAACAATTAATGGTAATGTTAAAAAATTAAGTAAACCATTCAATATTACCAAATAACACTGGTCCCCAGGCATCCCCAAAATTGGAGTACCTTGTTTCCTCTACAATCAACGTCCCTCGATTTCATCACAGACGTCTCAAGTTCATGGGTGGAGTACCAGATTTGACAGGGTACGTCTAGGATGTCCCTAAACCCAAGATGTGGGGATGTGTACCCTACCCTTAGGTCTGAGTACCCATGCTACCTAGATTTTTAATATGGCCATCAGTAGGGGCTTATAAATTTCCAGGCATTGTTTCTAGCAAGAAAATCGCTATTGCAGTATAGTTTTCATGTTGGATAATCTTCCTACTTTATCTAAGGTATGTATCTATTAGTGTTCCATAGCGACGCGTCCCATATGGTTAAGAGCACACTTACCACACCCATAGGATAGGGGGGCTCATGGCAACACATTTTGCAAAAGTGTGGGATACATTACGCAAAATAGGGGGTTTCTGGGCACCCCCTCCCAAAAAGTAGGATGACTGGGGGTCCCCCATTAATTTTTTTTCCAAAAAACCCTAAAAATTAAAAAACATAAATTAACAAAACTGAAAAACTAAATAAAACTTAACATAATTTCATTTTACACAAACTTTTGACTTTAGGTAAGTATGACCTTAGACAAGTCTTTCTTATAAGTATTGAATTTTTACTTAGTACTATTTAGAAATTAGAATGATAGATATGAATCAATATATTCCACTATGATTTTGTTATAAGTTATAAATTTGAGAAGATGTGCATGTGTCATTGTTTCAATGTGAAATTCAAATATTAAGTATGATAAATCATAGATTCATAAATCATAGTAACAATGGTGATTGATGAATTATGTTTGTATCATTTCGCCATTTTAAATTTAGAATTTAGTATTGCATTGCAAAATGATGAATTTACATAGGATGAAGAATTGTTATGTTGGGATTTTTATTTTTTATAATTTTAAAGATGTCCACCCCCCCCTGCGCCTTTGCTAGGGACCTCGATGTCCCCCCTACTCCCCCTGAATTTCCAGAAAAATAGGTTTGTCTCCACACTTCCCCCATGTAAATTTCCCTACTCCCAAAAACTTGGTGGAACATTGGTATCTATCCATATCTGGTTATCAAGAGCATAGATTTGGAGAACAAAAATTACCACAACAGATTTCCTTCTTCTCTGAGTACCTATCTAATCAGTGCTCCAACACTAGATGAATCACCGTCATGTGTACAATATGCTTGAAGGAATTCGGATGAGAAATGCAAATAGGAAGGCTAGTGTAGTACAAGAGCGATGCAATGGTGTTTTGGATTCTGAAGTCTTTCAAACAATGAAGGATGTAGTGTGGAGCATGTGATTACAAGCTTCCAGATGATCTTTTGGACAGAATTCTTTTGTTTTTGCCAATTACAAGTGTTTTCTGGACAAAAGCAGTTTGTAAGGCATAAGATTAAAAATTCCATCACATTGTCGAGGAAATTAATCTAGCATTGGTCCAAAGCCCTGGTACTTCATGAATTCAAAAATATGCATCCGAGTTTGCATATGATTGCATTCTAAAGAAATGCTACAATTTCGCCCTTCCATCCTTAGATACATCAAGTTGGTTCGTTACTTCTTCATCTAAGTTGGTTTGTTTAATGTACAATACCATTAAAAATCAAATCTATATTTGTAACCCTGTCACAAAGGACTACAAAAGACTTTTGGAACCTTTGGAACTAAAAGTTTCAGACTATAATGCCTTGGCTATGACCATAAACTAGCAAATTAAAACGTATACTTATCTTGGTAAGTATTGGATGATCTTTCTTGTTGAATAGTGACACCTTATCCTTTTCAGCGACATAGTTGGTCAGGAGATTGACCATGAAATGAAATTAGCTTTGACATCTATTCACTCCCCATGAGAACCAACTTCAAAGAGATAGTTAATCTAAATTATTTACCCTAAAGTGCTATGAGCAAATGGCTTCTCTGATTTGAAAGCATATAATTAAACTCACTGCCATTCTCTGAATGAGGTGTATAAGAGCTCGAAGTTTCCATGCTAGTATGCATTAAAGCTTGTTTTGAATGATGGCTCTTTTAAAGACTGTTGTCGCCTAATTCGCACCTCAAGTCACGTGGCAGAAATCTTCAAGCCACTAGGTGTGACCTTGGGGGCAAGCAAGAGTCAAGTGTTGTCGCTTGATCTTGACTCCTCCGTCTAGGATCTCTCCTAACAAAGCCAAGGGGGGTGGTCCCTATTAAAATAATCTAAGGTTGTTAATCTATGAAAGGAAGACAATTAATCTAGGAGATATGATGATATAAGTACTAAAACTAAGATATCTGCAAATAACTTATTGGTTGCTAGTGAAAATACCATGCAAAATAAACATTCCATTCAACACATCAATTAACTTAAATATCATAAATAAATAAATGATGCAAAATAGATCAGTGTTAATGGAGTGCTTGCGTGTAAGGGGGTTGTCGGTGATGTCTCAACTCCTCGAGAAGTATTACAGTTGTCTCGGTTGGTCAATTTTAAATTAATTAAATGAGTGAATTAAGGAGTGGGTTAATTGTTGATCAGTTTTATTAAAATGGTAATGATTTGATTATTAAGGGAAGAGAATATTCCAAATATACCCAAGGTTACAAGGAATATGTCCAAATTTACTTGGAAGTGGCTCTAACAGTGACGTGTGGGCTAGATGGAGTCATGGGGTTGTGTTCAACACTACACCAACAAGGATGTAGCCTAACGGGGCCCCAAGATCACTTTCTAGTTGTTCTCGCTTCACTTGAAAAAATTGCCCACAACTTAGTAATTTCAAATAAGTGTCGGATTTTCACTTTTAGGATTAATTAGAGTGTGAAACTAATTAATAACCACTCCAACCCCTTTCTGATTGTCACATTGATCTACCCAAAGGCCTGCAATGTTCACAAGAGCCTACGGGAATTGAAGCCTTGTCAATTTTAAGGGTTTTAAATTAAAAGTGAGTTGTTTTAAAAAATCTCAATAACAATACTCTTGTTTCCAAGAACACGGTCAGATTTGTTAATTTTAGAGGCAACAAAATAAAAACTGAAAAGAAAATTAACTACTCGAAAAAAAGAAAAAGACATTGATGCCCCCTGGGGAGATGGGGTGCGAGCACTTGGTTGCGTGCTTGCTTCTCTTTTATTAAAGATAAATACAATGAAGAACACTTGTGGTCCTTTATAGATTAGGAGCAGCAATTTTACAAAGATTAGAAGCTTTAAATGATTGATGAAAGGTACATAGAAAAAGGAAGTCTCAAATGGCTTGAATCTTCGAAAATTTGGCAGCATTTCCTTCTACTTGTTCATCGAATTGCAGAAATCAGCGACTAAAAGTGACAGTAAGATGCCAAATAATACTTTAAAAACATAAAAAAAAAATCACTAGCTTTAAATATCGAAAGATACGCTTTGCTAGATTTTAAAGCTAGATGCAAAAGATAAACCTATAATGAAATATTTGAGCTTCAAATGCTTAGATCTAGTCTTTTAAAAAGGACTTATACTAGACGAGTGTTCTTAAAATCTGATTTGAATATTTCAAAATACTTTGCAACTAGTACAAGTAGAGTAACCAATAAATAAAGTGAATAAATGGAGATGGTAGTAAGAAAGCCCCCATTCCATAAACTTGGACAATGGAGTCCTCAAGTGGAGAGCGAAGGGATTAAGATCTTCTTCAAAGGTGCATAAAAGTGTGATGGAATAAAACTTGAACCAACACTCCTTTACGCAAGATGTCTCTGCACAGCTTGAACAATAATTACAAAAGCGTTATATCCAGGAGTACCTATGCAAAAGATGAGAAAGCATGCATACAAACAAGTAAAGCATACAACTCTAAAATCTATTCACATAAATAACTCAAAGAAACAAATAAGAAACTACTTATTTATTCTCTCCGACTGATTATCATTAATCCTTCAAAGACCAATTATAACATCAAAGAATGTAGTAAGAAGTCGATACAGTTATACCTCATATAACACAGAAGATCACAACACATTGATGCCCGACACAAGTATGCCTCCAAAACCTTTTTATTTCATTCAATACTTCAACAATAAATTACAAAGAATACATGAGCAGAGGTTCCACACTTCTCATGACAAAACATGGAATGAGTTCCTGCTTAAATAGAAGAACCCCAACACCCAAAGGGGGCGCATTTGCCCCAAGAGGCGTCAAGCATGTTTGAGTTGTCTGTGGATTGGCATGGGGTTGGAATAGGAGAGGTAATGTGGCAACATCACTTGATGGACATGGCACTTGCCAAAACCCAAAGCCCTTTCCTTACCCAGAAGCTTTTCCTTCAAGGTTGTGCCCCCGCTTGGAGAGATGCGCCCCTCTCTTCATGAGGAAATTTCCAAAGTTTGATTCACTCAAAAATGGCAAGCTCTGACCTTCTAAAATCACTCAAGTTTACCACTTTACTTTGCCAAGTCACAAAAACTAATTTTGACAAGTTACCTTTAATTTTTGAGTTGTCGAATTTTTCATTTTATCCAATTTTTTGGTCTTTTTTTTGTTTTTCGAGTATTAATTAATTTTGGAGATAAATAATTACTCAAAAACTTAGGAAAGTGGGTTTAGGGGTTAAGTGGGTGCTCTAGGTTAGAAAATGAGTACCCCCGTGGCAAAAACAACCTCCTAGCCCCACTTTTATGACTTTGAGAACTTTTACATTCAACTTATTAAAAATAAGCCTGTAAAAACAAAAATAAAATAATTTTTTCCAGAAATTAAAAAAAAACTATGGGGGACTTAGTACATGTTCATAATGACTCAAAACAGTGATTAGCATGGTAATATACATTGACACCTAGGTTTTAATAACCTTCCAAGGCCTAACCACCAAGACAATTATTCTAGCTTTGGAGGCTTGAGTAAAAAACTCGAAAATTATTTATCCTAAGTTGCCAAGAAACGTGGGTATGGGGACGGGTACTGGTACGCGGACGGGGACGCGGAACCCACTTTTTGAAACAGGATACTTGGGTATGTCGGGGGTACTGTAGACNACATTTCACACTCACATCATACATGCATATTTGATATTTCTAAATTCAATGATTCATATGAACATTCGCATTGAAAATTTGAAACATAAAATAATAAATTTGCTAAATCATATGACCTAGACTCATAGTAGATATCGACTGGAAGACTGAAGTTATAATAATATAATTAACAACATAAAATATTGTATGTCCATGACACCATGAGTTCAAACTTCATTGCCATACTACATCGAAAATTTGCCTAAAGGCATTTTTAGACATGAAAAATAAAGTTCAAAACAGTAAACATTGAACATGAACAAGATAGTTGATTTGGCTTCCTCAAGCCATGTCATCAACATCCTTAGGATCAATGTGATTAGCATCACGAAGGTCCTCTGTCACGTCGTTGCTGGAGTAGTGAGCACAGTGCACTAGCAGTGAGAATGGCAGTGTTACACTGGTTTAGGTAAGGGGCAAGGGCCCACATAACATGTTTTTTAGTGTTTTATTATTTAATTTTTAAAATTTTGAACTTCAAACTTGCAAATCGACTCACCCCCAGACGACAAGCTAAGATAAATTGTCCAACAGTTGTATCGGCCGTGTACCCAAACACATGGTACGACGTCCCAAATTCCATGCGAGTACCCTATTTTCATACATGAAGTACCCGATACGTGAGGTTGGATTTGGGTACGGCTGGGGACGTACCATTGAAGTACCCAAGTACCCGGTACTGGTTCATGTGCCCGACCCCCCGATACGGGTACCCATGCAACACAGTATTTATCGTTTAAAAACAATAAATAATTAACAAGGAAAAAACACCCTAGAATAATGTATTAATGACTAAGTCCTAGGAAACCAAACCTTTCACATAAAGTCATCATACTAAGTCATTTTATTATAATTACCCATGGTGTATGAACATGTTAAAAAAAATTAAAAAGGGCCTAGGAAGGCCTGCATGGACTTCTAAACTCAAAGTTTGAACAAGTAATTGCTCATCTTTGGCGGCTCACTTAAAATTCCAACTTAGTTGGTAACAAAGACAATCACACATAAACGTATGCTTAAATGTTAAATTCAAACTAAGTCACATGGTTCATGTTCGAGTTTGGTTTTGAAACGATTAAGTTTAGTTCGAGTTTGAATTTTCCGATGAGGTTCGGATGAGGTTCGATAATAGGTTCATCTTTATAATTTTTTTAAAATTTCAAAATATTACCAGCCTGGATCCAAATCCTAGGCTCTATCAAACGCCGAGAGGGATCAAATCTCTCGAGGTGCAAACCTCTTCTTAGGTATTGCACTCAATGAGCTATCAACTTTGGTGTGTCCTATATATAGACATTGATTTGATTCAAACCAAAAGGCACAAAGGCCAACATTTTTTTGCGGATGATTCAATTTTTTATTTTTTATTATTTTGTTAGGTAGGAACATTACAACATCTCCCCCATATTGTGTTTTTTTTTACTCGCATTTTTTTTGCGGATAATTAATTTTTTTATTTTTTATTGTTTTGTTAGTTAGGAACATTACAACATCTCCCCTGTATTAGGTTGTTTTTTTGGCCAACATTTATTTTGGTGGATAATTAAAAATTTATTTTTTATTATTTGTTAGTAACAAACATTACAAGATCTCCCTCATATTAGGTTTTTTTTTTGCTAACATTTATTTTAGCGGATAATTAAAATTTTTATTTTTTATTATTTTGTTAGCAACAAAAGTTACAAGATCTCCCTCATATTAGGTTTTGTTTTTTGCCGACATTTATTTTGGCGGATAATTAAAAATTTTATTTTTTATTATTTTGTTAGTCTTGTAACGTTACGAGACAAATGTTGCAAGATCTCCCTCATGCTAGGTTGTAGAGCGCCTCTCGACGCAAATATATATATATATATAAACTTATGTTTTTTTTATGAATATAACTTTATAATAATATATAATAAACCTAAGTCTTTTTTATAAATGTAACTTATTAATAATATGTAATAATTCTATGTATTTTTAATAATATATCATATGTTAATTAATAGAAATTATATTAATAAAAGGGAATGATAGGTGGAATTCGAACCCTGTCCCTGGTTGACCTCCTTTGATTCCTCGTCACCCTTCTTGGTCTGACCATCCTATGTCGGGCGAGCCTTCCTCCTCATCCAAAGGAATCAAAAATATACTGAGCCACTAATTTCACACGTCGTGATGTAGCTACCTCCTTTATCATGCCACAAAATGGCTCATTCTGTTGTCTGCCAGAAGGAACAAATATTGTTCCACAATTTAATTCAGTTGCCTACCCATCCTTCACTCGCTCAAAACAAAGAAGGAACACACAAAAAATTGTTCAATCAATCAGTGTTCAAAACGAAGTTGTAACCCAGTCAGCACTCAACCTTTGAGTCATCAGCTTGTAACCCTATCCGCACTCGACCTATTGTAAACATATCGGCATTCGACCTCTAGGTTGTATATGTCAAATCTGAATAAAAGTTCAGCGAACCTAAACCGAAGCTCTTAGGTTCGCTTGACTTAGAACCTTAAGCTCCAAATCCGCTGAACCCTGTGAATTAGGATTCAAAGATCTTTTGAATCTAAATGAAACAGTAGTGTGGTCTGGCCACATCACTATTGACTGTTTCAAAAGAGGTATGCAGCCTTTTTAGTTGTTAATCAACATAGCCATATGTACATGAATTTAAAACAATCGTAAAATGGTTTATATTATGATAATGAGAGTCTACAATATGTCGCCTCTCATATTGATGGGAATTTTATCAAATCCAAATTATGGATTAGACACTCCCTCCATTGTTTGATCAAATTTATTCTCCAGTAGTTGGTGAGTTTGTCAATAGGGAACGGAGCAATTTTCCACTTTTTATGTGCTTACCTTTTATTTCAGGAGGTTTCTTTCTTTTTCCTTTGTTTTATCATCACATTAATGCCTCGATGACTTGAAATATCAATTTTCCACTTTTTATGTGCTTACCTTTTATTTCAGGAGGTTTCTTTCTTTTTCCTTTGTTTTATCATCACATTAATGCCTCGATGACTTGAAATATCTTCAAGCATCACCACATTCAGGTGTAGTTGTCAAGCTTGAGCCACTGGAAAAAAAACTACTTTTAAGCCACTCCAAAACTTCTTCCCATTTTCTCTTATTTTATTCTCAGGTTAGTCACCAATACCATAGTTAGTCTAAAGGAGTTTGTCCCAAGTCACTGACTGCAATAACCCGAGTTCCCCTTTTCTTCCCTTTTCTTAATTCTGTTCTATGGTTATTCACCATAGCACTGCAATGGATAGTTAATTCCGAGTGAATGCTTGCAATGACCAGAGTTCCCATTTTCCCTTTTGCAGGCATTTTCTTCCCCCTGAGGGCAATATTACATTTTATTATACAAAATTGTTGGGGGCATTGTAGCTACTATCCAACTCTTCAGATTGTAAAGTTCCCCAGACTAGGAAGATATAACAATTTTGATCTTATTTAGCATACATAGAATTTACAAACCAAAAAGCTACAGTGGATTGCCAGAAATATAAACATACGCATACCCAAACAAAACCAGACATGTTGTTATATCCATAAGGGGTGGTTGCCATGGCAATCTTCATCCAGAAGGTCTTGGTGGAGAGGGAAAGATGAGTTCTTCCTCAATCATAATCAACCTGTAAATTAAACCCATTTGCAATCCACCACCTCCAAGTCAAAATACCTGAGCTTCAAGCCCACATCCACAATGTCATCAACCAACACATCAAGGTTGTCTCATTTTGTTTTTCTTTCTCCTCTAATCACACCCCTCTTCCAACAAGAGATTCTTGAATCTCTTGCTTCATTGCAGTCATTAAATCGTGCATACATCTGCAAGAGCAGGTAGTCTTCAGGTCTTATCATTTTGGCCCGTCCCGAACCATAGCTTTCCATCTTTTTGAATCTTCCCATAGAAGATTTCTTCTTCGGTATTAATGTTTGCTTGTCTCTCCCACAAGCCATGGTTTCCAAGATCATCTAGTGTAGGCATAGAATGTACCCCCTCTTCCAGCTTTTCTTCCCTGACTTCTCATCTCCAGAATTGGACTTCTCACCCCTATAAATGGTTGTAGCAGACAACTTCCAAGAGACTAGCAAACTCAGGTCTAAAAGTTTGAACTCACTCAAAATCCCTCTTTGAAACCTTGGCAGGCCTGTTGGAAGAGCCTTGTTAAGACAAATCTTCATGCAGAATCTTGTAGAAGCATGGGATCTGATGAAGGTTTGCATCTTTAGAATCATTCCTCTAACCCACCCCCTTTCTATTTCTCAACCCATGTTTCCTAGCCATTAAAGTTTGCAATCTCTTGTATGAGGTGAATTGCGTTGAAATGACCATTAGGCTAACCTCTAATAAATGAAATCCAAATAGAGCATAGGGTAGCAGGATGAACCCATTAATATTAATTATTTACTCGCTCTTCATTAATCAACACTCTGATAATAGGCATCCAATCATCACTTTCTGTAAGGTTGAGGGGGCTTTAATAATTAGCAATGTTCCACCAAGTTTCCGGGACGCAGAGACGCGGGAGCAAGGAAACGCAAAAACAACATATGTAGAAGTACCCCCCCCCCCAAATTTTAGGAAACGATGAAGGGTATAGAGGACCCCACCAGGAACACTACCAAATTTATATTAAACTACATAAAAATTGAAAGTGGGAGCATAAGTCTTTATTTAAAGTCTTTAATTTTATAATCTAAAGATTAATACAAGTTTACAACATACATCAAGTGAAATAAAATGAAATACAACCATACATAAGCTATAACTGATAAAACAAATTCAGGAATACAACCATATTGGACAGCAAAATGAAATCGAGGCTAATGAGAAAAAAAATAGTGATGGCGTGGCCCTGTATCATTTATTTTTTTATTAATATTTTATTTTTTGGTCAAAAACTGTCAAAGGAAATGTGGAGGCGCCATTTTTAGGAAGGAAACGTTTCCCTTATGTGTTTTCTTGAGTTTCCTTCAAACAGGGACGTGGGGGGGGGGACATTTCCAATGAAGTTTCCAAGTTTCCGAGACGTACGGGGGTGTGGAAACGCGTTTCCTACTGCTGGGGACACGTACCCATGTATCACAGATAATTAGGAGGTGGACCCAATGGCAAGGTCTGCCACATAGTACGGCCCCCATTGATTCCCTTCTGCCATGGCGGATTTTGACCAGAGTGAAACTTTTAGTGGCATCCACTACCCAATGCAGATAGCCCTCTAAGTTACACAATAGCTCCTTGTTCTTATTATTAAGGAAACTCAAGATTAGTTTTGAATCTCCATCAAAAATTACCTTCTTGTGGTCCCCATGCAAAAGTTGTGCGTCTCGGTTCTTGCTATTTGCTGCTATGTTTGGAAGTCTGGTTTTATTTATGAACTGTTTAATTGCAAACCATGCTTTATCTGGTAAGGTTGTAACTTGTAAGTCCACCTTAGTAGCTCAGATAGTAGCTCAATCCATTGGGCATTTTTGCTGTTAAGGATACTCAAAGTCTTGTAAATAACAGTTGGAAGCCACCATTGAACTGTCTTGATAAGAATTACAGTTCAGCCTGGAGCAGCTAATGGAGAAATTAGTACCCCATCAGGGAGTTGGCTAATCTCTAGACCATTTGCACCTTTTCAGGCAAGTTTGGCCGGAATCCGGAAACACGATTTGTTGTTGAAAATGAGATTTTCAGTGTTAAAATTGCAATTTTTATTGCAGAAATGGATTCAGGACCCTCCATTACCCTTGGGACACCCAGATTATGCAATTCCAATCACCAAAAACTACTACCGTTTGAACAATTTCCGCTGGATTTTAGCCAGAAAACTCGCTGGATTTTAGGTGCAAATGGTCTAGAGATTAGCTTACTCCCCCCATCAGATTTCGTTTATAAGTATTTTTTTGTGCAGTCTGGGCCTTGTTAATGTAAAAACTTCTCTTTTTCTTGGGGGAAAAAAAAGGATAATCTAGTCCATGCCCACGGCAAAGACTACTGACCCCTGTATGGAAATAATTTGAACAAAATATCCATCTATTTTTTCTGAATTTACCTAGAGTAGATATAGGGCATTTCTTAAGCATGCAGTCAGATTTCTACAACTATACCCTGAATCTTTGATAATATAAATCAGAATCTATTAAGAAATGTACATCCGTAGTCCTACAAATTGTAAAACATCATTAATTGTCTAATAATAACTTCCCACACAACTCTTGAACCCATCAACTGTTGTGATTATTTATGACTCTATGAGACTTCTCTATAACCATCCTCTTTTCTGATAACCACCTGAGAACCACAGACCTACTGTGCAAATACAGATATCGTGGGATTAAAAACAAAAAAACAGAGGAGTGTATACAATGGGAACAGAAAGAGGGTCCATAAAAGATTCGACTCTCACAGAGATCAATGAATTCTGCAACAGGGAACTGTTTGAGTACCTTAAAAAAGCAATAGTAACCATGGATCAATTTGCAGCCCAATTAATATAGCCATAAAGTCAGATTTCTTGTACTGGACATCCCAGATTAAAAACCTATTATAGTGGATGGAATCCCTTGAAACCAAGAACAACAAGCTCTATTTGGAGATGCACATTCTCTCTACTAGAGTTTCTATGGTGGAAGGGGAGAATTTATCCTTCAAGAAGCCGTTACATGAAAACAAAGTGCAAGAAACTCTTCACCCCCCAAATGACACCTTACATGCAGAAATTCTTGACCTTAAGAGTAAACAGGAAGAGATCCAATCCCAACCAGCCACCTTTAAACAAGAAACCAAAACAAATCATGGGCACATGCAGTCCGTGGAAGGATAGTGCTTCCCCCGGTCTTGCAGCAATTGAAGAAGTGGTGCAAGCCAAAACTCGTGGAGGAGTATACCAAATGGGCAGGGGAACTGAACCTTGAGGTGAGGGATCTCCCCTTTGCCTCATCCATCTACGGGCCCTATGGAGGTTGGGACCATGTTCCTTCAAGATACCCTTGGCCTTCCTAATGTGGCCATTGATAGAGCTTGGCTTGGCTACAACTCCACTCTCTTCCTCCAATTCAAGACTACTACTAAGTAGCTTCAAGCCCTCAAAGCTAGGCTGAAGCTTTTCTCTCTTCCCAAAAAGATCTTACTAGACAAAGATCTCACCAAATCACAGGCCACAGAGCTCAAATGATCCAAAGAGTTGCCTATGGAGGCACTACAAGCAAGGAAATGGGCATTCAATGATCATTAAGGACCTCAGAGCAGTCATTTGGGACTTTTCTCCCCACAATTGGGAACCCCAACCTGGGGCTTCCAAATTATGAGCCCATTTGAAGAGGTGATAGGGCACGAGCATCTCAATCGGGTTGGAACAACAATGGATCCTTTTGGTCATCGTCGAGCGTCATGTATGATGCTCTTGGATTGTTAGACATCCTCTTCGTTGCAGAGACTCATGTGAACCTTGTTTGACCTCTCCCCAACATCACAAGTTACCATTGGTTTTCAATTTACAAACAGGAGACCAAGAGCTGAGGTGGCGCATCAAAGGTTCAAGTGGAGTCGCTTGTTTGATTAGGGACTCCCTCCAAAGCAAAGCTCTTTTGGTGGCCAAAAATGAGTTTTCCAAGTTTATGTGGGTTTAGGATAGAGGCGAAGCCCCCTTCCCCAGGGACATTTACATTGTAGTTTGTTACTACCCCCCAACCTCGTTTTCATTCGCTATCCATAAAGGTACTAGCAAAGACCCATTTACAAACTTGTATATCGACACTACCCAATACTCAATGGTTGGAGAGGTCATCCTCCTAGGTGACTTCAACGCACGTAGCATAGCTCTCCAAATTCCTCTCCATGATCAATCAAACGATGTGTTTTGCACCCAGGTGATAGACCCAGAGTCAGTGAGGCGTCATCAGATCCGACAATGCCTTAGGACCTACTACAGCTTATGGCCGACACCTTTTCCAACTTGGAGAATCTTATGAGCTCATAATCTTGAATGGGCTCCCCTATTTCCCAAACTCTCACTTCTTCACTTGACGACCTCATGGTGGAGGCAAAAGTGTCGTTGATTATGTCCTCTCTAGCCAACACTTAATTCCCTTTTATTAATCACCTCTTATTTTCCCCCATCCCTCTTACCAACCATGCTATTCGCCCCTTCTCTCTTTAGGCTGACAACCCCCTCCTACCACACCCCCCTCCCTAGGAACACCTCGTACTACTATCCTTTTCGACAAGGGGTTCCAAACACATTCTCTTCCCACCTTCATCAAATGCTCCCCTCCAAGTCCCAACTCTCTTAAGTTGATTCAGCCTCTTCCAAGTACACTTGCCTCTTATCCACCATTTGGGAAGCAGCCTCAAAGTCCTACCCTCAACTGCACATGGTCCACTCTCACTGTTCTAAAAATCAACTCTTGTCCTATGAACTAGTGGTATGATAAGGAGTGCAAGGCTCTCTACTGCTAGCATCAACACGCTTTCACCCATGCCCGCACCTCCTAAACCAACCTTAAACCTTCATATTTCTACCTCCTCTACCGCAAGAAATGCCTCTTCATTTGTCAAAGGCAACAAGCCTTACGTGCTTCCCTCATCCACTCTCCCAAAACCTTCTAGCACACCATCTTCCCCCGCCACTCCCCCCTCTGAACTGGCCTTGACCTCATATCCATGTACTCTCATACCTTCATTCTCTATGATGTCCCTGGGAAACCCTAGATTCAAGTTACATATTTTCCCCCTTCGTGATACTTATTCTCACACCAGGATCTCAAAGAGGTTGTTTAGATAACAAACACCAATAAAGCAACAGATGAGGAGGGTTCCCAAACATAATTCTTCAAGCACAATCTCCCCACTCAAGAGAATTACTTGATTGATCTCTTAAATCCTGTGATCCATACAAGTTTTCCACCGACTTGGGCACATCACACCATTCACCTAATACACAAATAGAGTTCCAACTTAGATCTCATAAACTATCAAACGATCATGGTGGGACACACATTCTCGAAGCTCTATGCTACAGTACTTCATGTGAAATTTTCCAAAAAGCTCGAGAGAAAACACCTTAGAGCTAGAGGGCTAGGTTTTCGACCCTCTCATCAAACCATTGATCACATCTTAANGTGGGACACACATTCTCGAAGCTCTATGCTACAGTACTTCATGTGAAATTTTCCAAAAAGCTCGAGAGAAAACACCTTAGAGCTAGAGGGCTAGGTTTTCGCCCCTCTCATCAAACCATTGATCACATCTTACCCCTCCAAGCCATTATTGAGGAGGCACAACATCACTCTCAGAAAGTTTATTATTGCTTTGTAAATTTTTGGAAAGTTTTGGATTTCGTCCCTCGAGAGGCACTATTCTAGAGGCTCAAAGACATTAGCGTCCCAAGACCCTACTTATTGCCATCATGCACCTATACGAATCAATCCTTGGTCGTCTCCACACAGCTCACAAGGTATTAGATTTCATTCGAAGTACCACTGGGGTTAAGCAAGGATACCCCCTGTCCCCCACCTTGTTTGGGATCTATATTGATGGGTTGGAGGCCTTCCTTAACACGCATATCCAGGATATGATGGATGCCTTTTCCACCAATTTCTAATATTTATCCTACTTTTTGTTGAAGATGTGGTCTTCCTGGCCTCATCTCCAGAGAGGTTGCAAAGCCAGTTGGATGCTTTCTGTCTTTTCTACAATCTTCAACATGGGTAAAACCAAGGTTATAATCTTCTACAGGACAGAGAAGACTTTACTAGACCTTCATTTCTTCTTAAGAGGGGAGGAGATTAAAATAACCAACACCTAAACATACTTGTGGGTGCAATTCTCAAGGCCCCTCTTCAATTTGCAACATGCTCTCCATCCTTGAGTCAACAAGAGCTACAAATCCTTAGCCCCCCTTAAGAGAGGTGCTTCAAGCACCACTTTCAGGACACCTCGTCCAAGATATCCCTCATGGACTCCCTTATCCGACCCACTGCTCTCTATGGCTCAAAAATTTGGAAGCCTTGTTTGCTTGAGTCTGATTGGGCCTCAATCGAGAGAGTCTAGACTCTTCTCCTCCAACGCATAATTACGTGCAAATAGACAATTCCTCAGCATATCATCTTAGCAGAGGTTGGTGCTCAACCTTTTCGCCTTGAGACGGTATTCAATCTGGTCTATTTTCTACATCGCATTCAAATCTTTGCAACTTGACGATAAAGGAAGACCAATATTCGTACTTTGCCTATTGTTCTTCAAAGACTATTGCCTTGTCTAACCCTTTGACCCGTGCTTGGGGTTGGTTTGCAGGGGTCTCAAACCTCTTGGAGTTCATGGGCATTCATATGGGCCAATTCCCCCCTTGAAGATATTCCTTAGATGCACCTAGCCACCTCCTACTTATTAGGCAAGAGTGGAACAGGATCATTAAAGATGAGATTTACATGCAGTTTATCCAAATCACTTGGGTTAACCTTCAATGCGGATTACACATTAAGATGGCATTACACTGAGCACTTCTTGGGGATGACAGACGGACTCTATGATAATTTTGATTATTGGAGTTGATGAGCTTATGTTTGACAACTTGCATCTCCTTCAATGTCTCTAGAACATAATAGCATTTGTCTTCTTGAATTTTTTGTTGCATAGGTGCTTATAGAGGGTTAATGTAGGCAAGCATAACCAAAATCAGGATCAAAGCTCAGAAGAATTGCTAGTGACCTCATAAAATTGGTCGACAACCAAACCTTCATAAAAAGGGGGTGATCATTTTACAATTTCAATAAGCCATACTAAAATTGCTTGGCGGGCCACCTTGTCCACAACAAATCACAAGGTAAACAAAAACAACCTTTTCCCCACCCACACACAACATCCACGAAACAAGCACCCAACAACACCATCATTAAATGTTATCACATGAAGAAGAAGAGGAACAAAAGCATTAAATGTCATCGTACAGGGAACACTCAAAAGAGGAGACGCCGAAAAATAACACATGTCCTCATCAATATAACCTTCTCCTTGAATTTTATTACATGAATTTAAAAGGGAATGGCATCAAACCTATGGTTCTGGTCACTGAAATGGTTTCTTGTGGCTCTCGAATAAGCTCGAAACTTTTCATATCTTCAATCACAAATTCCTTTTATTTTCCAACCACATCTGACTTGATATGAAGACCTTGATAAATTTCAGTACCTTGTGATGCATATTATGTCTAACCTGTTTTGGTTGATTCACTAACTGCCAAATCCAAATTGCCTGAAAGTTTCTGGATTATTCACTTAAGTTTGTAGAAAATGATCCTTGCAGCTAATAAATTCTGTATTTACATTTTTTTGCCTTACAAGTGAGATTTCGACATTACCGTGCTAATTTTTTTTTGGAAGCAACGGCTTCTAGCGATCAATTCAATGTAACAATTTAATGACGAATATTTAGGTTTTTCAGTGAGCAAAAATATTCAACAAAAACAAAAGTTCAGGTCTTACGATGATTGCATAGAGAACAATTGACAGAAATCAACACTACGAAGCATTGCCAATGCTTTAATTTTATGAAATCGATGTCAAGATCATAGTTACATATATCGGCGATATATCGCCCACATCACGATATATCCCGAGTCATTCCCCTTGGCAATATATCGCCTCTAAAAAATCACAACATTTACGACATTTTGAATATATCGCGATATATTGAATGTGTCGCGATATATTGGGAATATATCGTGATATTTTGGAAAATATCGCCCTGCTAAAATAATTTGCATGAAATTTGGGAAATAAATCCATGGGTTAAGTTTTTGGCAGTGTTATTAAAACCAAATATATTAAATTCTTAAAGTAATAAATGGTAATATTAAATTTTTAAAGTATCATTTTACTTAAATTTTTAACATTACCATTAATTGTTTCAGGATGTTTGAGAGTGGTTCCAAGTTACTTCCAACCTCATCGGACTTCATATGCAAAAAGTAGAATTTTAGACTTCATTCAAAATTCAACAAACTTAATAGTTTTCAGGATTTCAAGATTGCAACAATTCCACTAGATTTTATCAAGCATGAGGGTATGGGATTGGCATTTAGTCAAGCACATCAACCTCTCTGTGTACATTGATGTTGGTGGCATTGACTGTTGAAACCTTTTATCATGACCTTAATAAAAATGTACCCTTCACTCATTAAGCAAGGGCTAGATCCTAGAGGAGGGGGGCATAGGGTGCTATTGATGAATAGGATCCCAATATAGGCAATAATTTTTATGATATGCAGTTATGGGAGGAGATAACTCACATTGGTTTCCACCTCAGCCCCATTACCTTCCACCATAGCTCGAGTAGTTGGAGCTTCCAATTTGACACCTAACTCATCCAAAGCACCTACAAGACCCCCCACTGCTTCTAAAGGAAGAGTGTTGCCCCTTGCCTATAAAAGGGGTAGAGGGGATTAATGATTCCTACTATTTATCATTGTATTATGTAGTATCTAGATGCCTCATGAGTCATGATTATTCATCTCTTGAGAGACATTTATTTTGATCATTTGATGTGATTTTCTATCATTCCATCAGGAACATATTTCAGTATTTTCAATTTATAGTCGATATGTGATCATGATCCACCATTTGACATCTTATGTATCTTATATATTAGTTGTATTTTCATATTTATGTATCAATGTGTTTGTTTGATGTTGTTGTTGCTTTAGATGTTAAAAAATTTGAAAAAAAGGTTATTTTTGTATTTTTTATGCTTTACAACATTTGCCGATATTTTCGCCGTTGTTGCCGATAAGTTACATTCCAAACCCTCGGCGATATAGTCGCCAACATAATATATGTAACTATGGTCAAGATAGTATTTGAATGGCGCTTATGAGGGTTTAACTTCACCGTTGCTGTGATTTTCCATAAATATAATGTTTAGCAGACAGCAAATAGTGTTTTCTATTCTCTATTGTAACAAGTTTGTCGCCAGTGAGACAATTTGCCTGAGCAAGGAACCGTTTAACTTTTCACATGTCTTTATATGCAAATAGGATTGTAAACAAGGTCTAGCCTGGGTGGTTAAAGTAGGATGTTGTTATCCTTCCCACCCATAATAGATTCTCTTTTGTGAAATACTTGCCATTGCCCTTTGGAACCACTTTCACATGTTCTTATCTTGTGAATGGGGTGAATGAGGGTAATGGGGTCTAGCCTGGGTGGTCAAAGCTGGGTGTTGTTATCCTTTCCAACAAGAGGCTATTCTCACTTGTGACATGTTTACTCCTTGTCAAACAATTTGCCTTAACAAGAAACCATACATAAATGACTTCCATTTGCAAGGAGTTGTTTCATGTGAATGGGGCCAGATACAATTCATGTGTGTTTTTGGCGGAAAGAATGACCTTATCCCAGTCGTGCTCATCTAACCAAGATTGCTCTTCACAAGTCCAAGAAGCAATTACTGCGGTTGACTAAAGCATTAAAAAAAACAGTCCTTAACACCTATTCCAGGTTTCTCAAAAACCAAAAGAATCAATTGTCCTCAAAAAAAAATCCTATACAGACCAAAGCATTTGAAAAAATATAGTCCTAATCACCTATTCTACAGTTTCTTAAAAAACAAAAGAATTAATTGTCCTGAAAACAAAAATCCTATACCGGCCAAAGCAATGTTGATTCAATGACAACAACTGCAAATTTAACTTTAACCCTAAAATCCCTTATATTTTCTAATTCTTTTACACTGCAAAGGAGTTCCAAGGATTTCAATTCCAGAACATTTAACATCTACTTGAAATCGATGCCATAATAAAATCAATCAGGACATACCTCATATAGAAGCCAAATTGAATCCTACAAAGAGCATCCGAATTTGAAACAAACTCAAGAGATGATATCAGCGGTAGCTCCTCAGCTGCACTTGTTTTAAAGAAATTGTCCTTAATTGCGTGAATGAATTTACCACTCAAATCGATTTGACAGGCTAATGAAAAATCAATTGTTCAATTCGCAGGGAGGACAAGGGTATTGCTTTATAACAAATTGTGAAATCCCAACACCAGGACTAGCAACCATGATGAATGATGACATAATTGCACCTCGGGATGCAATAAAAGAACACCGCATTGCAAGTGAAAGTTGACACAAGGAGATCTGTAAAGTAGAGGAGAGGGATGTCATGGGAGCAGGTGCAGCATTGAAGTGAGTATCAAATCCGCATTGAAGTTGCAGGTGCAAAACATATTAGCATTGAAATGGGATCCACGTTGAGAATCTACAGACCACCTCTTTCCAATCATGGGACAGGGAATCTCACGGCTGTAATTAAATATAAGGGAAATCAGGAAAGTACATGTTTTAAGCAGCAATAATGATGCCATCTGTCAAAATTCTCCAACAGTACTACACAATGTTCAGCCCTTCTCAAGGAAGTAAAGACTTTGGGCAAAATGTCATGAATCCAGTTTTGGAGTCTGATTAATGAACCAATAAGCCAAGAGAACTCTTTGAACAGGCACAAATGAAAAGGTATAAATTGGTAATAACTCTGTATGCAAACATTTTGAAAAAAATATGGGAACTCACCAATTCCAGGCTCAAAGAAGACTAAGCAATTGTCAAATAAGACTGTCGTGTATTCTAGATATACAAAACAGAGAATAAATACGAGCCAGTCTCCATGTATCTGATAGAAACAATCTATACAATATCGTAAAGCTCTCTCTATTTTTATTTCCACTAAAACCCAAAACCAAGGAATGTCATTTGCAATCCTGCTCTCGCAAGAATCAAGATAAGTAATATTTGTTTTTATACATAAAAATACAGGTATAAGAGATTAGACCAGTTTCAATTTAAAGTAAAAATGCATGCCTATCTACCGTAATATTGTCAGTCTTTTGACATCGAGAAGCCCCCAAAGATTGCAGGGAATGGATATGGACAAGCCGCAGAGTCAAGCTCGAACATCAGAGATTCTCTAAACTGTTCAATTCAGCAGAAATTCTACTGATTTCCGTTCAACTTCCACTGCCCCCGCACACCTCTGATTTGTTCTTTCGAACAAAGACAATTTATGTTGAAGCCATAATAGCGTGCATCAATAAAAGCAGCGAAATGGCCACGTGGAAATCGAAAGGGGTGCAGATCTAGAAAATCAGGTTCTCTTCTTATTTCAAAGCATCAATGCACTAGCTCTTTCACTAGAGAGAGCTCCACGTAGTTTTACCAGGAGAAAGCTTCACGCTTGCTCAACTCCCCGATAACATAGTCGGTCTCCTCGGTGGTATCTAGAGTAAAAATATTGTTGGTTTTAATACTCAAACAGAGAGACTCCACGAAGCTCGAATTATCATGCAATCTAGAGGTCATAGGTTTCCACGCGGAGATTACACAAAGTAAGGCACGAAGTCGTGCTAAGAGGAAGCGCTAGATCGTGGAGAGATGAAAGGACCAAGTTGTGGATAGATGAAGCACCGGAACGCGGAGAGATAAGAAACCGAGTCGTAGGTCGAGGTCGTGCAAATATGAGAGTAAGGCCAATCTTCAAGTGCACCTCCAGGTTCTTGTCCCTTAGAGATTTAATAGGTTAAGACGGGTAATGGTAATTCAAAACCCCAGGATCAATATTAGGGTTCAACGGCCAGCATCCAGGCTCCCTGACTAATCTAAACATGAAACACGACACTTACGGTGCATCGTCGCTCTGAAACCTGATCTCCTCTGCAACCATACAAGTGCTCAAATCCCACCCCGTCCACCGAGAATTCTCATCTGACATTGCTAACATTCCAAGCCCTCTAACCTCCTCTCAACCGTTACACGGACATAAATATCCCAAACACAGAAATTCTCAGGGTTTTCAGAGAAATAATGTATGATGACTTTGTGGGGATTCGAAACCATGATATATAAACATAAGCAAAAACCAGCGATAAAATTGGGGAATTACGAAAGATGAACGAAAAATACCTCTCCAAAACTCGCAGAGGTGGTGGCTCAGTGCTCCTACTGCAATCCGACGGCCGAATCATGAGCTGCTTCTGCTGAATTAGAAGGGGAGGAAACCAGAGCCCAGAGAGCTCAACTTTAAAAGAAATGAAAGTTAATAGGAAATGACTTTGAATTGAAGGGCTGACAACGAAAATAATTTGAAATTCGGGAAGTCTCTCTTACTTGTTGAACGCCTTACGGCGTAATAAAGACCAAGAGAGCGAAAAGGCGTGACATGGACCCTGACTTTGGGATATTTTGGGGTCGTGGTAAGGAGAAGGGTGTCGCAACATGCCATCTAAATTGTCAAAATATTTACATCACGGAACCAAACTTTGGGTTAAATTTCAATGTATATGATGTTTGTCACACTATTACTATTTATTTTTTTAAGGTGTTTTTCAATTTAATTCAATTTAGTATAGAGGAGATGTTGTCATGTTAGTTACCTTATATTAGTCAATATAAATAATAAATATTAAAAATAAAATTTACAATATTATTATGGGGGAGATCTTTTCACGTTAATCATGTTATGGTAGTCAACATAAATAAAAAATATTAAACAACCTAGTATGGGGGACCTTGTCATGTTAGTCATGTTATGCTAGCTGACATAAATAAAAAATATTAAAAAATAAAAAAATAAAAATATAAATTACATATAAACTTAAATAAAATATAAAAAATAAATAAGCTAGCATAGATCCTTTATAAACCCAGATCTATAAAGTACCGAGAGGGATCCAAATGGTTAAAAAATGTACACCCCTCTTGGTGCTTGATAGATCCAGGTTTAAAATGGATCTATGCTAGTAATAATAAAATCTACAATATTATAATGGGGGAGATCATTTCACGTTAGTCACATTATGATAGCCGACATAAATAAAAAAAATTGAAAAATATAAATTACATATCGACTTAAATAAAGTATAAAAATAAATAAACTAGCATAGATTCATTATAAACCCGGATCTAAAGTCATGAGAGGTAACCAAATGGTAAAAAAATGTACACCTTAAGAAATTGGATCCCTCCTGGTGCTTGATAGATATGGGTTTAAAATGGGTTTATGCTAGTAACAATAATAATCTATTTTTAAGATCATAGTGAAGTTAGACACCAATTTGGTGTATGAGACCTCTTGTTTGTGGGACAAGTAACTGCTTTATACAAGAATGTAATTTCTAAAGTTTATAGATGTATATATATCTTACCCTATTTTGGATTTGAACCAATGACTTTCTAAAAAGAACACATGTTCTAGACCACTCAAGTTATATATTGTATATGGTGGTCTCCTTGAATGCATTGCAAGTCCTATTGAGCATTACATAGAATCCAGGGTATGGTAACTTGAGTTATTAAATGTGATTGTACATTATAAATTGTGCAAATTTATGTTATAAATGGAGACAATTTCACATGGGCAAACCTTGACTTATCACTTAGATGCACTCATAACTATGAAGTGTGCAACTTTTTATCGTAAAGATAAAAAGAAGACTGTTTTATATAGGTAAATCTTAAACATATAAGAGACTTACCATATATATGAGTTTAGGAATTTTGATTGAACTTGTTTGATCCTTAAAACATTGAAAACATTAAAGTCTCACATGTTTTTTATTCAAACTTTGAGAATATCAAAGTTTCACCCAGCGCTTGTGGCAATTCCATTTGGTGTTCATGTTTGTTGTTTCATCGGTGTTAGACAACAAACTCTATTTTTTGTCATGATGTGTTTATTTTTTTTGAAATCCCAATGATGTGGGTCGTCTTAAAATGGGCCAAATTCCCAAGGGCAAAGTGTAATGGTCAAAGTTCCCATCGATTAGGTGGAATTATAACTTCCAACAAAATTCTTGTAAATTTGAGGAAGAATTTCCAATTGAAAGGAAGTGAGTTTGTCCACGTCTATTTTGGGAGTGTCGATGGACAAGAAGCATCCTCAAATCCAATAGGATTTTTGTTGGAAGCTATAGTTCCAATATATTGATGGGAACTTTGTCCTTCGAGGTTTTGGCCCATTTTAAAATGACAAAGATCATCAAAAAATTCAAAAAATGAATGGATCAAGGCAGAACTTTGCCTCATTAAAAAAAAACTCACCGAAAAGGTTGAATTTGTCCACTTCAACTCATTTTTTTATGGATATGGATACCTTTTATGAGCGCGGCATAGTGGAGAGTTGGATGAACAATGGCGTTAGGGACCGATCTCCCATGGTATCATTGAGAGGGTGTTTTGGAGTTAGCTAGTTTATGAGGGGAGGCAAGGTACTTCATTGGGAGGATTGATGCATCATTTAATGAGATAAGAAGGCCCACTCAATATACAAGGTCCATTATACGTAATGATTTGTCTAGTGGATTAGGCTGCAATATGATTAGTTTGATATTCAATTAGTGCACTAAGGTGCTTGATTAATAGGACTAAGGCATCCATCAAATGGCACACTCAATGGATGAAGTCTATGCGGTGAACAATCCAATCAATTTATCAAATCGTAATGTGACTAGTTGAGTAGTGAGTTAGTGCAATGAGTTGCTTGGTTAGGAATACCATGGTACTTACTCAATGAGGTTGGGTAGACCACTTAGTGGACTAGGTATGAGGGTTAGGATGATTCAGTCAAGGGCCCAGGTTGGGGGTGATTGGTTAGTAGTTTGACCATTCATTCAATGGAACCTACACTCATGACAAAGTTCCAGTTAAGGGATGTGGCACTACTAATATTGGAGAACTAGTTAGGATTTGGCTAGGGTCAGGCCATGTTGACTCAAGGTGGAAATGAAGGGTATTATTGATAATCGAGATGTTAAATGAGTCATTGAAAGATGAAGCCTCGTATTCAATGGAATGGATTCCATTGAGTCAAATGAGTAAAGTCTTTTTAGGATGGAGTCTCAAACCAACTTGAGGATTGATTTAGTAAGAGCATAATGAGGTTGAATCCTCAAATTAGAAAGAAACATCATTATGCATAAATAATGAGCTGGACTTAATCGATGAAAATTGAGTTTAACATTTAGTGTTGGAGAACTTGGTCGTAAATTGGATGTGGGGTGTTCTAAAAATGTGTCTTACCTAGATGGTTAAAAGCAAGGCCACGATAACAAGCATAACGAGGTTGAATCCATCAATTAAAAAGAAACGTCATGATGCATTATGCATAAATAATGAGTTGGACTTAATCGATAAAAAATGAGTCTAACATTTAGTGTTGGAGAACTTGATCGTAAATTGGATTTGGGGTGTTCTAAAAATGTATCTTATATAGATTGTTAGGAGAAGAGCACGATAACAGACTTGCTTGGGTAGTTTGGACGAATTAAATATAAATAAGAGTCGAAACTCGTTATTGGTTGACATAACGATGATGTAAATACTTGATTAAAAACCTTTGATTAAAATAAAGATAGAAGTAAATGCTGGATTGAAAACTTAAAAAAAATTAGTTATATAAATACATAAATTACTGTGTCAAGATTGATAGAACAACGGCAAGACGATTATAAGTGCACATGTTTATAAGCTTTTATAGTGATGTTTGTTTGGTCAATTTGTCACTATGGATAAAAGCATAATCCAAAGTGTTTGATGCAAAAAGCTAAAATGACAACATATCTCGTCCAGCGGGTAAGGATGAATGATATTTATTCATATAAAAGGTTCTTTAGGGTAGATTCCAATTGGGGAACGTCTCACGCCACGAAATATTCTAAAAGATGACGTAGATATTTAGAATTTCTAAAATATGGAGTAGAGATAAGGTAGACGTGGGCATTCGACCCCACAAAACATTTTGAAAGATAAAGCACCCATTGGAGATCTTAGAAATATTTTAAATAAGAGACGAAGAGAGTTAAAAAATTATAGGAAGGTGGTAGGCCCAAACTTATATATCCTTATGATGTTGGTTATATTATGATAAGATAATTTGGTGCCCTCGAGCAAATCAAACATGAGGGCATCTATCGTAAAGTGGGTTTAAGCATTAAATATGGGTTTATTTAATGTGGGTTTCTTTGTCATGATCGGATAATAGGGTAAATGTCTGACATCACATTGTATATGTCGTAGCCTATTGGTGGATTATAGTATTCTCGGTAATATCTGGCAGTTCTCCTTTAAGAGGAAGTGTTGGTGTATTGGTTTATTGTGCTCTTGTCATGACTGAGTTCGTAAGTTCCATTCCATTCTTGGAGATGGATTAAGTTTGTAGTCTGAAACGTGTAGAGCATAAAAAAAGTCCACGGTTTTTTTATATTTCTTTGAATATGGGCTTGTTTGTAAAAAATGTCAAGGTCTTTTCTTTTCATTTTCCCATTATTGTAAGCCTTGTAGTTTTTGAATGGTACATATCTTAGTTTCATAAATCTTGGAAATATAGATTAGTAGATTGCCCATAAGTTTGATGTAGGAGTGTGAAGATGCCATAATTTTGGTATCAATGAAGATTTAATATCTAGTTAAGGAAAAACCATTATAATTGTTCATACAATGTGATAGTTATGAGAGCTTATTTTGGTTTGCCCACATTACAATGTGAGGGTGTTGTTTCTCCCATTTCTTGGGAAACAGACACAAGTGAGAGATTTGATTTAGCATCAATTGATTTAAATCAGATTCATATAGTTATTCTACAACTCTATTGATGCTCTAGATTAGGGAAGATAAAATTTGGGACCTAAAAGGGTTGTTTCAAGGAAGATATCGAAAACAACACTAACAAACAATAATTGAAAGTCCTCTGGTTCAAAGTCAAAGAAGTAGATTTTGGGGATCTTCAATCTCAAGGACAATTGTCCTAGAGATCACCATTCCATTCTACGAATTGATAACTTTCCTATGGTGATACATTTTTCATAAACATAGTACCTCTGTGAAAGTTATTCCTTCAACCAGTTAAAGATCTGATTATTCCCCACAATATGAAATGACAAAAATATCAACTCACCATGACTCACCCATGTGGAGTTAGTAACTTCAAGAAATTCACTAGAAACTTCTAAAAATGTCAAAAAGATGAAAAAATTACTAACCCTAATGGCTAAGGAAGGGAGTTAAACCATAGTCAAGTGGAGGGAAAGGGTTTCAACCCCTACTATGGTGATATCACGATCCATATCAAAGCATCAACCAAGAAGAGTAGAGAGATAGCATAGTGGAGGAGGTAGAGCATTGTGTGGCGGCTATAGTAGGCCATAATGTCCCCTAGCTCCACAACGACCTTTATAATATATGTGTTTTTCTTATGCTCTCCATTGATTAGAAAGAGGTGCAAAATTTTGTTTCTTGTTGGGTTTTCCCACATTAGCCTTTCTAGGATAAATATTGTGTTCCAATGCATGTCTTTGCTATTGTATTTACGTTTTCATGTCAATGTGGTTAAGGAATTTGGATGGTTAAGGACTTGGAGGAGTTCGTATGCAAGACAACCACGAAGTGGAACCAAGGAGGATTTCCAGGTCATACCGTTGGACAAGTAAAGGTGCAGAGGAAGCACCACAATCCTGATATAGCTACATGGGAGCTGGAGGATTCCATGTGATTGGCACACCCAACTTTTGGTTCAATTTTGCAGAGCACTGAGGGCGGTGCCAGTGTAGCATTTTGTTAAATTTTTGTAAAGCACTGAGGAAAGTGATGTTGAAGGGGGAGGGGAATGTAACACCCCGGTTTTGACCCCATGGTATTGAATTGCATATGATGTAAATAGCGTTAATAAATAGCATTAAATATTGGTTTATTTAATGTGGGTTTCTTTGCCATGATTGGATAATAGGGTAAATGTATGATATTACATTGTATATGTCGTAGCTTATTGGTGGATTATAGTATTCTTGGTAATATCTAGTACTTCTTCTTTAAGAGGAAGTGTTGGTGCATTGGTTTATGGTGCTCTTGTCATGAATGAGGTCGTAAGTTCCATTCCATTCTTGGAGATGGATTAAGTTTATAGTTCGAAACGTGTAGAGCATAAAAAAAAAGTCCACTGTTTTTTTTATATTTCTTTGAATATGGGCTTGTTTGTAAAAAATGTCAAGGTCTTTTCTTTTCATTTTCCCATTATTATAAGCCTCGTAGTTTTTTAATGGTACATATCTTAGTTTCATAAATCTTGGAAATATAGATTAGTAGATTGCCCATAAGTTTGATGTAGGAGTGTCAAGATGCCATGATTTTGGTATCAATGAAGATTTAATATCTAGTTAAGGAAAAACCACTATAATTGTTCATACAATGCGATAGTTATGAGAGCTTATTTTTGTTTACCCACATTACAATGTGAGGGTGTTGTTTCTCCCATTTTGTGGGAAACAAACACAAGTGAGAGATTTGATTTAGCATCAATTGATTTAAATCAGATTCATATAGTTGCACCGAGAGGAGCTCTACAGCCCAATATGGGGGAGATCTTGTAACGTGATGTAACGTTTGTAACATGTCGACAAAAAATAATAGTGATAGTGAATATTATGGGAGAGATCTTGTAACGTGATGTAACTTTAGTAACGTTTGCAACATGTCGGCAAAAAATAATAGTGATAGTGAATATTATGGGAGAGATCTTGTAACGTGATGTAATGTTTGTAACATGTCGGGAAAAAATAATAGTGATAATGAATATTATGGGAGAGATTTTGCAACACAAAATAAAAAATAATATCACTTTCGTAAAGTTATTTTTATTAATGAAAAATAAGTTTTCTAATAGGCCAAAATAAATGTGGGCCAGAAAAACAATCTAATATGGGGGAGATGTTGTAATCTTCCTACCTAACAAAACAATAAAAAAGTAAAAATTTAATTATCCGTAAAAAAAATATGTGGGTCAAAACACAAAATTGAATTATCCGCAAAAAAATGTTGACCTTGCACATGGTTTTAAAACCATGTGCAAGACATTCTAAACAACCCATGGTTTTATTGTACATGGTTTATGAGGCTTTGTACATGGTTTTTAAACCATGTGCAAGGCCTCCTAAATAACCCATGGTTTTACTGTACATGGTTTAGGAGGGCCTTGCAAATGGTTTTAATACCATGTGCAAGGCCTCCTAAACCTCCCATGGTTGTAGGAGGGCCTTGCATATGGTTTTAAAACCATGTGTGGGGAAATGATGCAATGTTCGTTCCTACCAAAATAAAAAATAATAGAAAATATTATATGTTGGCCATAAATAATATTAAATATTAATGAAAAAAATATTATATGCGGACCTTAAATAATAAGATGTGTCTTTTGGTTTGAATCAAATCAATAGATACCTAAGAAGAGGTTTGCATCTCGAGAGATTTGATCCATCTAGGCGCTTGATAGAGCCTAGGACTTGGATCTACGCTGGTTATTCTACAACTCTATTGATGCTCTAGATTAGGGAAGATAAAATTTGGGACCTAAACGGGTTGTTTCAAGGAATATATCGAAAACAACACTAACAAACAATAATTGAAAGTCCTCTGGTTCAAAGTCAAAGAAGTAGATTTTGGGGATCTTCAATCTCAAGGACAATTGTCCTAGAGATCACCATTCCATTCTACGAATTGATAACTTTCCTATGGTGATACATTTTTCATAAACATAGTACCTCTGTGAAAGTTATTCCTTCAACCAGTTAAAGATCTAATTATTCCCCACAATGTAAAATGACAAAAATATCAACTCACCATGACTCACCCATGTGGAGTTAGTAACTTCAAGAAATTCACTAGAAACTTCTAAAAATGTCAAAAAGATGAAAAAAAGACTAACCATAATGGCTAAGGAAGGGACTTAAACCATAGTCAAGTGGAGGGAAAGGGTTTCAACCCCTATTATAGTGATATCATGATCCATATCAAAGCATCAACCAAGAAGAGTAGAGAGATAGCATAGTGGAGGAGGTAGAGCATTATGTGGGGGCTATAGTAGGCCATACTGTCCCCTAGCTCCACAACGACCTTTATAATATATGTGTTTTTCTTATGCTCTCCATTGATTAGAAAGAGGTGCAAAATTTTGTTTCTTGTTGGGTTTTCCCACATTAGCCTTTCTAGGATAAATATTGTGTTCCAATGCATGTCTTTGCTAATGTATTTACGTTTTCATGTCACTATGGTTAAGGAATTTGGATGGTTAAGGACTTGGAGGAGTTCGTATGCAAGACAACCACGAAGTGGAACCAAGGAGGAGTTCCAGGCCATACCGTTGGACAGGTAAAGGCGCAGAGGAAGCACCACAGTCCCGATATAGCTACATGGGAGCTGGAGGATTCCATGCGGTTGGCACACCCAACTTTTGGTTCAATTTTGCAGAGCACTGAGGGCGGTGCTAGTGTAGCATTTTGTTAATTTTTTGTAAAGCACTGAGGAAAGTGATGTTGAAGGGGGAGGGGAATGTAACACCCTGGTTTTGACCCCATGGTATTGAATTGCATATGATGTAAATAGCGTTAATAAATCGTGTTGTAGAGCTCCAGGGAAAGGCCCCACCATGGATTTAGTGTTTTATGTTTCGGCAATTGAAATCTATGCCGATGGTTTATGTGCCAGCCAGGCACAATATGGTTTGAGACATCATGTAACTATGCAATTAATAAAAATACCACAACTAGCTATGCGTCGCAACATTAAAGAGATGGGGGCATGATTTCACAAGGAATAGGGAGGGGGGAAATAATCAAACCCTTGAGCCAATGGGGTGGAGCCAATTTCAAAGCAAAAACCCATAAAGTTGTCAACTACCCATTTTGTCTTTTGTGCCCAATCATCTAGAAGTTGGTTGAGGAAGTTACTCCCTTGGGATGGGAAAGGTATGGAGGTCAAATTCGAATTGGGAAGACCACCCATTTTGGAAAAAAAAAAAATTAAAAAATTTGTGGGGCAAGTAAATGCTTGGAAATGCATGCCATCCCCATTCCATTCCTCACCCATTCCCATTCACGTTGGGCTCTCTCATGCAGCTGAAGCTTGCCGAGCTCTCTCCCTCGTGGTTTTCTGTCGTATCTTCATTTCTCCATGCCCATAATTCGTTTTATGTGTTGTTGCGCGAATGGGAAGAAAGGGGCCACGAATTTGAGGTTTGAGGAGGCTATTTTTTCCCCTGTGAGCAAGTTGGGGGCTTCCCTCGTGTTTTTCTGCATTTTCCCTAATTTCTCCAAGCTGGGAAACCCATTTTTGTGTTGTTCAGTGAGTGGGCAAAGGAGACCCATGATTTGGGTGTGTATGGAGGTCATTTCAGCTCCTATAATGCCCAGAAACATTTTGTGAAAATGTATTTCTCTCATAGGGTGTTTTTCCCATTTTACCGGGTTGTTTTTTGTTGCAAAACCGTTTTTGGCAATGCCCAGCGGATGGGAGAATAGATTCGCGATCTGAGGGTTTTTAGAGGTCGTTTTTGCCTCAGTAAAGCCATTGAAGGTTCCTTGGAATCGTATTGCTCACTTAGGGTGTTTTCCCCCAATTTCCATTTATGTTTTGGCTCCCAAGACGTTTCTCCTCAACCCCATAATTCTATTTGGCTGTGAAGTGCACCCTTATGTTGGCTTGGTCAAGTAAGTCCAAGAAACCCCTATGTTGGATGGTCTGACTGTGTTTGGATATGATTGCCTTGTGTTGGCTTGTTGGCTTAGTAGTCTGAGAAACCCATCTGTTAGATGGCTAGCTATGTTTTGATTAACAGGTTCGCTTGGCTAGGTAAGTCCAAGGAACCCATCTATTAATTGGTTTATTGCTTATTTGATGTGAAGTTTGGCTTATATGAGTAATTCCAAGGAACCCCTATGATATTGGTTTGTTTCCCTAATAGCCTATGAAACCTAGTTGTTTATTGGCTTGGCTAGACATACTATGAAACCCAACTATGTGTCGACTTGACTATGGGTGTATGGTCTTGTTGTGTGTAAGCCTGTTGTTCCCTAGTTCCTTGTGTAAATCATGCCCAACTCGAGGGTGGCAGTGATGCTAAGATATTGATGAGCACACTGGCCTATGGTTGGGTGGAACATTGCAGCGACATAGCTAGTTGTAGGCCAACTTCTCTTCAAGATAAGTATTATTGTGTATTTACCTCTGCAACTGTATTTGTTTTATGAATTACGATGAACATGTTGAATGCTTGAATGAATTTGTTTTTCTTCCGACGTTTATCTCATGTATAATGCATCTCCATATGTTTTTATATTCAATGCATTTATATTTATTACGTTCATGGGGATAGATTTCCTGTTTGGTAGCAGAAACACGTAGTCGCGTCCTCTCGAACAAGAGGGGATGTGACAGCAGCAACACTCTGATCTTCTCGATCATTTGTAGCGGCACTTTGATCCTTTCAATCATTTTGCAGCAGCACTTTGATCCTTCAATCCTTTGGAGCAAGACTTCGATCCTTCTTGATCCTTTGCAGTCGCACTTCGATATACTTGACCCTTTGTCGTCGTACTTTGATCTACTTGATCCTTTGTCACCATGCTACCTATAGTACACATGATCTATTTGTGGGATGATCAATACCTGTCACTTTAGGACATAAGTACAAGGATGATTCAATCCTCTATCAACCTGATCCATGATATTGATCAGCTAAATCATCTACAACTAAATGTAGATCTCGACTGCATCGAGTGTAGGCCCTATCGTCCATGAGGACTCATCATAGACCATCCATACCACTTAGGTTAGGACCACTCCCAAGTGAGTGTTATACTATGGTGTACACTCACGTGTAGGTATACTCTTCCATGCAACAGTATTGTTTGTAGCGCAGATCTCGATCGCATACAAAATGTCATCCCTCATCGTACACTACAACAAAAACTGGATTTAGCGTCTCTTTTTGCATCCTTTTTTGCATCTAGACCATCTTTCAATGTATTTTTCTTCATTTTTTGGACAAAATGGCTCAATTTCATGGGTTGGTGTTATTTTAGGCGTTTTTTGCATCCTTTTTCTAAATCTGGCACAAATTGCGGTGTAACTTGCACCTGGTTATGCGGTAGGTTTTGCGACAGGTTTTGAGCCTAGTTTTGCACCTAATTTTGCTCCTAGTTTGTACATTTAACTCTTGTTGCGCCCCCTTTTACGTCCATGTTTGCCTCAACTTTTACACCCTTGTTTTCATCCACTTTTGCATCCGTTTTTACATCCACTTTTGCATCCACTTCTGCTTTTTTTTTTTGCATCCCTTCATGTGCCAAGTTTTGCATCAAAGTTTACATCCTGTTTTGAGTCTAGTTTTGCATCTCATTTTGTTTCAGCCATTTTTGCATCCACTTTTTCGTCCACTTTTGCACCCACATTTTCATCCCTTTCTGCATCCCATTTTGCATCCATGTTTACATCTTTTTTTTGCATCTACTATTGCATCCACTTTTGTCGTGTCCCAATTCACACCCATTTTTGCGCCTACTTTTACACCCACTTTTGCTTCAACTTTTGCATCTTTTTTTGTATCCAATTTTACATCAGTTATTGCATCCATTTTTGCATCGGGTTTTGTGTTGGGTGTTACAACTACTTTTGCATCTAGTTTTGCATCTACTTTAGTTGCATCCACTTTCACATCCAATTTCGTATCCAATTTTATATCCATGGTTGTATCCACTTTTGCGCCACTTTTTTCATCATGTTTTGCTTCCACGTTTGCATCATTTTTTGCATCCACTTTTGCATCACCTCTTGCATCCATTTTTGGTGCACCCCATTATGCACCTACTTTTGTTGCATCCATGTTTGCATCCTTTTTTGCATCCATGTTTTTATCCACTTTTGCATCCAGTTTTACACCCAGATGTTGAAGATAACAACGGGGATAATGATTATGATATTGAGGATGGCTACAATGATGATGATAATGTTGTTGATAATGAGGAGAACGATGACAATGATGATGATGACGATAATGACAATGACGACATTGACAGTGATTATGATGGCAATGAAATGAATGATGATGATGGTGATGATGACAATGACAATGATGATGAATACAATGAGAATGATGATGTTGATCATCTTAAAAAATAAGTTGTTATTTGTCATGCATAAATTGTATGTGTCCTCCATGACCATTTTCCACTAAGCACATATTTTGGGTAGATTTTATTTCTTATGCCAAAGGTAATGATGAATAACTGATGAAAATGTCAATAATCATGATGATGATTGTGTCAAGGAAAATGGTGATGATGATGATGTCAAGGACAATGGTGATTATGATGACATGAATGATGATTATGCCGATGATGATGACTATTGTGATAATCATGGTGACAATGACAAAGATGACGATGATGATGATGATCATCATCATTTCCATCATTGTCATCATCAATGTCATTGTCATCTAGTTCATCATCGTCATCATTTAAAGCATATGGGATATGTTTACCATTTAAAGCATGCATAACAAGTGGGATATAGTTACAATCTTAAGCATGCATAACTTATAACTATGATTGAGCACATTTTAATCTTTGAGATTGTAGTGAAACTGGGTTTATTTACCTCTACCAACACTTTCTTATAAGGATCATCATCATCATCATTTCTCATGTCATTCTCACTATCATCGTAATTGTCATCGTCATCATCATCATCATCATCATCATCATCACCATATAATCACATCATTGCCAACTTCATCGTCATTGCCATCGTTTTCATCATCATTATCATATAATCACATAATTGTGAATGTCATTATCATCAAATCAATTACATTTATTGTGTCCACTTTAGCACCCCAAATCAATTACATTTATATTCTATTTATGCTAGGTTGTATAGGTGCAAAACTAGGTGGTCTATAGCATGATGATGCTAAAATGGACACAAATTGCGTCCACTTTAACATCCAAAATAAATTACATTTAAATTCTACTTGTGCTAGATTCATGTCTAGGTGAAAAAATAGGCACATTATATAAAGATGTTGCTAAAGTGGAAAAAATATGGTTTGATGAATAAAGGTGATAACAAAATCAAAATATGAGGTTTCCTCAGTTTGGCATCTTACTTTTCATTTCCTATTATAGTTAATCAAAAGTATTTTGATTTGGAGGGTAGTTGTGAATCACATAATCTAATTGAAATCCCATTTGAACATCTATATGAATACTACATGGATTATATATATGTTTAAGTGAATCATATTTGTTTTAAAGGTGAGCTTATACACAAACTAATCAAAGGTTTTTGCTATAGTGTAGTTTACATACATTTGTGTAAACCAATTCCTTCAACTGCACAAGTTATATTTGCATGTACATGCAAATGACAACTTCTACAATATACATATATAACCTTTTTTAATTCTCAACGAATAACTTCATATCACTTCTAACCATTATCAACCAATACATGAAACTAACCACAATAACTATTATCCAACTAATTATTGTTATTTTTGGCTACCAAGTCATATTAACTTATAAACATTTTAAGGACATTCCACTAGGTAATGAGTATAGAGACAAGAATCAACACATTAATTTAGATTATGAGTTCTAAACATAGTAATTGAATGATTATTGCAGCCAAATAATAACGAAGCATTTTAAAATGGGACATAAAAACCATTATTATTTAAATATGAATTACATATCCAACTGTAAATTTAGAAGTATAAATTAACATTATAATCCACATCTAGGTCTTCCGATGTTTCCTTGTCAATGTTCATATGTTCTTGCAAGTACCTAATATTATTCTTGCTACACCATCCTGCTAAAGTGGTATTGTAATCATCCCCATCTTCACTTTCATCATATTCTGTATCAATAAAATATGTTTCCAGATCGGTTACATGAATGTCACCAGATCTATTTTCATCATTGATTTCAATATCATCCATATTATCTTCCTCCATGATAACATCTTTTGAAGATGCACCTATGACCCTGCTTCTCCATATTGCTAAAGGAATATTGTCATCATTATCATCTTCACATTCGTCTACTAGATCTTCTTCAACTTGAACATCATCATGGATGCCAATTTGTTCTCCCTCAACTATGTTTGGATGGTCATCATTGGTTTTCTCAGTATCGATTGAAGCGTCTTAGAAAACATGTCTTAATCTTGGATCATAATGAATGACAAATATCCATTTTGGATCCAAAATATCTTCATACAAAATTACCTATGCATGAATGAGATCCATATATTATACATATGTTATTACATTTTTATTGTTATCATTAAACACACATATATTCCCAATAGGCAATGCATTATCAAAATATTGACGACTAATGCTTCTTATATTTATATTATGTTTTAGAAAAAAAATACATGATCACAATGAATTGGTAGAACATAAGGCTCCTTTTCCTCTAGTAGGTACTTTGAGGAGTCTATAGAAAACAATCCACTATGGGTATCATGTCTTCTTGTCCTCTCAAATGCTTCATACCATTTACATTTAAAATGCAACATTTGAACGAGCGGTAATCCAACTCAATAATTTCTTGTATTTTCCCAACATATTGAAGATTCCCTTCAACAATGTTTTTATCTTTTGAACTTGCTCGACTTGATTGCTTGAAATCAACCATAACCCCACAATCAAATGTTCGTCTCTTTACATCTACTCTTTCTATGCGATAATGACGACCGTATGCCCACATTTCAAGATACTTTATCACCTATGAAAGGCCATTTATTTTAGTGCAAATAAATACGATTATTCATAGTTAAATCATTAATAGTTTGATGAATATATTCAAGCAACATTTTTTAAGAATTTCAAGCAACATTTTTGAAGAATTTCATGCTTTACCTTTCGTTCACATCCTCTAGAAATGTTGATTTCATATTTTGTTATGTTTGCATCTATACCTTCCTCATCCATTTGGTTTTGAATTTGTTCAGTAATCCATTGTAGAGTGCAATCTTTGCCCCATTCACCAGAAAGATCCGTGGGAAGTGGGATATTCCTTTGGTTCAATCTCTTAAACTGTCTCCTTGCTTCTAACACTTCTTCCCTTTTTATATCGTACAAATCAATCCATTTATTCATGTAGTCCATCTGGTATAGAACGAACTTGTCAAGCATGGCACTTTCATCGACACTTATTAAAAATCAACACGTATAATTCAAACTATAAATGTTATTATTTTATTTTGATAAACACAAAACTATATAGTAAATGATTCTAAACATAATCACAATAATGATGATTTTACTTACCAATTTCTTGTTGAACACCATTACTTTGAGGTTTTTCTCCATCTATAATATCTTGTGCACACTCTTCATCCCAAAATTATGGACCATCTACAAACTCTTTACCAAGGAATTCACATAGGAAGAAAAATGCTTCCTTCAATACATACCCATCAGCCATGCAACCCTCTGGACGCGCCTTTTGACGAACATATATTTTTAAGGTTTTCATGTACCTATCAAAGAAAAACATCCACCTCGTTGAAATGATGCCTGCTATTTCAATGTCATCAACTAGGTGTATAAGTAAATGTACTTGTAGGTCCATGAAACTTGTAGAGAACTCCTTCTCAAATACACACACAATTTCAACAATTTCCTTCTTCCATTTTGGCACTTCACACACATGGATCTCTTTAGAGGTCAACCACCTAATAAATGACACAAAATTAGTATGAACATTTATGACATTTAAAATGAAATATAATATATCATTGCATCATACACAGTAACATTTCATACCATAAACCTTGTAAATATCGACCCACAATATACCTTAAAAACGTTGACAATCGACTTATGGCATTCCTTAAGTCAGCTGTAAGACATGAGTCCCCTCTAATTGCCAATGGCATGATATGCTATCAAACCCATTTACCAGAGTTCATTAATATCGATTTATCATAATTACAAAAAAATTAAGTAAGTGATAACAATAATAATTAATTGATTCATATACGTTCATAAAATTATGGTAATCATGTGTTTTAAATCCTGTGACATCTCCATCTACTTTAAAAGGTTTATTCAATGACGAGCCATAGCCAGTGGGTGTTCTTATTGAATGTTTCACACTTTTTAGTTGATCCAGTTCTTTCTTTTTTAGAATCCATGGTGCTTTTGTGTATGATTCATTTTCTTGATTTGGCCACAAATTTTTTCTATCAAATTTAGTATGTGAAAGAGAAATATCTCTCCTTGATGATAAGGTGCCTTTATCTTTGCCTGCTATACGTCGAAAAATAGAATCAGGAACATTTTTGAAAATATGCATAGGATCTAGTAAATGAGATATTAATAGATCCTTCTAGTAAGGGAGATCATAAAATATGGATTTCCTATTCATTCCTTTTGGCATTTCAACCATAACTTGTTTTGGTTCCTCAATTGAATGATCATGAAGAAAAAAATCATTCCAAGATTTCAGTTCAGCATCTTCATACTTTTTAAGCCAATCAGCAGGACTCATAACCTTGGGAGGAGGTCTATTTTCAAATTTTCCATCAAATTGATTCTTTAGGCGATTTTGAACTTATGTTCCAGTGGTAGAAAAACCCTATTGTTTGCATAAATAACTTTGCGTAGATCTTTAGATTATCGCCCCTCAAATTGTTTAGTGCATCTCGGACATGCAAAATAACCTTTTGTTTTTAGCCCTGTAATCCAATAACTATTTTTTATAACAAAATGATAATAGTGTAATAGTTATATGCAAGTTGAATTGAAAATAAATTATGATGTGCAAATATGAATTTTTTTTTTTTTTTTTAAGAAAAACGGTTATGATATATTAAGGAATCAGCAATAGTCCGCTGGTTCAGAGACCTATTACATCAATCTTCCCGACTTCTTCTTCCTCCTACGGATTAGAAGAGCTAAGGAGGGATATCTACACTAGCCACCGAATTAACAATGAGATCATGGAGACCAGCTGCTATAGAGTTATTGGCTACCTGGTCCGCCAAAACATTTAGGCCCCTAAGGATGTGATAAAATTTTATTTTCTTGAATTTTTTAACTTTAGATCTAATTCTGTTAATCATCCTCGCTATTCTTCCATTCTTGTCCCTTCTACCCCCATTCAGCGCCTGTATAATAACCCTAGAGTCCCCAAAGACCAAGACCTCCTCCACACCTTTTCCCTGCAGCTGCTTGAGACCTTGCCAGAGCCCGTACGCCTCAGCCATATTGTTCGAGTCATTACCAATGTTCCAGCTGAATTCAATCTCGACCTTCCCGTCCGGATCAATTATGACTCCTCCGCCCCCAGCTTTCCTCGGATTCCCTTTGGAAGCCCCATCAAAGAATAATTTAAATGTCTTCTTCTCTTTGAGCCAGCTCGCAAACTGATCACAATCCATCCTAATGTCCCATTCTTCCAGCTTTATTGGAGCTGCTTCATTTTCCACCATGATCTTAAGGCTTTTCATCCAATTTCCCTCCTTCTCAGTCAGGATTTCTTTATTAGTTGAAGGCTTAGATATACTGACAATCTCTCCTAGCTGGACATTTACCTTACTAGCTATCTTCCAAGCTGGCTGGGCTTTCTCTTGGAAGATTCTTTGATTTCTTTCATTCCATATGCCCCAGCAGATTAGCTTGGGTAACTTCAACCAACAGTCTTTGATTCCATTTTTTTTGTGCAGGTCACCATTATACAGCTTGTCCCAACTTGTACACCAGTCCTGAATAGTGTCTGGCAAGCGTACTCCACCTCCCAACAGCTTCAACACTTCCTCCCAGACCGAAATTGTATAGGGACACTTTAAGAACAGGTGACTGATATTTTCAATGTCTACAGTGCATAATGGGCATCTAAATGGGCCGAGAATACCTCTTTTCTGCAGATTCTCACCAATGAGAATTCTCTCATGCGTTAGAGTCCAAGCAATTATATCAATTTTAGGTAGAGTGCTGCATTTCCAGAGATTCGTCCATATCCTTGGGTTTGCCGGCACGTTATAGCTTGCAGCGAATAAGTGATAGCCTTCTGCCGTTGTGTAGACTCCAGTTTTCTTCCCCCAGCCCCTTCGATCCCTCTTTACCTTTGTATCCGGCACCAGCCCAGCGAGATGAGTAGTGAGAATTTTAAGCTCTGCGTTGAGTTCTGGAGGGCAGTCCGGCATGTTCCATCCGGCCCATCGATTTGGCCACTCAGTCTCCCACTTGGAAAAATCCCACAACGTATTCATTCCCTGCTCTGTCAATCTCTCTTGCAGGTGTGGAATTTGGGGTGGTTCTTTATCTAGAATTATGTCTTGCCATATATTAATTGACTTCCCATTGCCAGGAACCCAATACAGTTCATCAATCATGCACAATTCACGGATGACACTATATTGATGGGGGGAGCCAGTCAAATCATAGCCCGTCGTTTCAAAACTGAACTGGATCGTTATTGTCATGCCTCCGGAAGTGAGATCAGTTTTAGGAAAAGCAAGATATATGGCTGGAATATTAATCCTAGAGAAATGCTTGATATCTCAAGGACTCTCAAAATGGATGGTGTAGTCGACTGGGAATCCTTCAACTACCTAGGGATTCCCATCTTCAAAGCCAAATCCAAGAGCTCAGCCTGGACTCCAATTATAGAGAAAATCAAAAGGAAAATCCAGGGCTGGGGGTCTATCTGGTTAAATTTGGCTGGGAAAGTGGTCTTAATAAAGTCAGTCTTGAACAACTAACTTCTCTACCAGAGTTCTCTTCTCCTAGCTCCGGCCAAAGTAATCTCTCAGATAGATGGGTTGATCAGATCCTTTCTCTGGCAGAAAGGCAATGCTGGGGGTGGTAAAAAATTTGCTCTGGTCAGCTGGAAAATAATTAAATTGCCAAGGCCAGAGGGTGGACTTAACATCAGAGATATCAGAAGTCAAAACTTGGCTATGGGAGCCAAGCTGCTCTGGAATTTGATCGCCCCCAAGCCTTCTTGGTGCAGTCAGGTGTTGAAGGCCAAATACTTCAGAGGATGGAGGCTCAGGTGCCTTGATGGAGAGCACGTGAACCAGAAGGGATCTTTGATCTACAATATCTGCTTCAAAGCTCTCCCCACGTTCATGAAAATTATTTTTCTTACCTGAACAAACACCAAGGCCCAAGAAATCATGAATTGTCCAACATAGTATTCCATATAACATGAAGAACCTATTTGATGGAGGGCGTGATATGTCATACATTCTTATGCCTTTCCATAACAATTGCATCTCATCAATAAAAGGCGCAATATAAACATCCATTTTTTTTACTTGATGTTTTCCTGGAACAATGAGAGTTAGCATAAGGTTCTCCTTTCTAACACTCATCCATGGGGGAATATTGTATACTATCAATCCGACTAACCAGACAGTATGAGTTGCACTCATGGAAGAGAATGGGCACACTCCATCTATTGCAAGCCCAAACCTAATACTACGGGGTTCATATTTGAAGTTTCTTGGCCATTTTTACTCTATGTGTTTCATTGCTTTGCAATCTGCTGGAATCTGCATGAATCCATCTTTACTCCTATTCTTTGCATGCCAGTCCATCAATTGTGCAAGTGACTTGCAACGAAACATTCGTTGAATTCTAGGTATAATTGGCATGTGGCGTAAAACCTTATTTCAAACAGTATGACTTTGTACATCTGTACGATATCTCTTCCCTTTGCATACAGGACATTCTTGTTTATTTTGATATTCACCTCTATACATGATGCAATCATTTTGACATGCATGAATTTTCTTATATTCTACCCCCAACTCAACCAACAATTGACGTGCTTCTCTACAAGTCGATGGCAACACGTTATCTTCGAGGAATATTTTATCCTTTAGTGCCCTGTAATATTCTTTTGAGAGAAACATGTTAGAAATGTCATTTAATATCATTGTTTATATAACATATACCCATTTAAAGTCCACTTAAATAAATTCGATTGAATTTAATACTTATCTACTAATTGTGTAAACCAATTAACAATGCAAATCTATAAACATAATTCAACGTACTTTAGCAAAGTAGTGAATCTCTAATCTAACCAACCAAATAATGACTTGATTTCCAATAATATTAATATGCATGAAAGCTTTGATGTTCTACTTGCACCCGACTTGATCACGATTGTCTTTGCTGCTTGCTTGATTGATTCATGAATGTTACTATTGTGAATTTTTTTTATGGTGGCAATTTCCCTCTATATCATCATTAATGTCATGCATAGGATCATCACCCTCATCACTGTTTCCATCCCCAAAGAAAATTGTGAGCATTTCATTCAATCCTTCTTCGTGCATTTCATTTTCGTCATCATGTTCACTATGAACATGATGAGGCATGCCATCAATTCTTGCTAAATTCATTATTTCTTCAAAATTTTCAGGTGGCAGTTCTCTCTTCAATGCTTCTCATCTTCTACTAGTATGGTTTCAAGGATTAAGCGGATCATCACATTGAATTCTTAACGACCTAGTTGGACCTTGACCATTAGTAGAGCCGTATCATTACCTTCAACCTATAATTAAATGCAACCATAATTTAATATTAGATCATAACAATTATTGGTTAAATTTTTGGAACCATTTATGTAACGTCTTTGTACAATTTCACGTTCGAATTTTTTCTTTCCACAACATGTAGAACATCCACAAACAACAATCATCTCAAAGTATTAATTCCATGTAGTATTGCCATGACTAACCTCTTGTTCATTGTGCTCATTTTTGTTGGATTTGCAGATTCCATTGTCATATCTTCTTCCACCCATTGTTTCTTGCGTGATTTAACAGTAGGAGGCCCATGTCTAAGGATAGATTGTTGTATTGGTCTAACATAATGCATCAACTCATCATTTGCTTTGATTGCATTGTCAACCTAAAATAAGCAACACATGCATTAATTTTTTCCAAGATTGGATCATAGACTATATAATGTTCTTGTATTGTACAATTATCTAATTGAATTGATATAGAACAACTAAAAACAACAATTGTAAGTATTCATCCCATGTATTATCATCATGACTAACCCCTCGTTCATTATGGTTAGTTTCTATTGTATATGTAGACTCTATTGTCATATCCTCTTCCACCCACTTTCGCATGCAGTGTGCTTTAATAGTACGAGGTCTTCTTTCCTACTTAGAAATGTCTTGATTTGTGTCCATAGCCTCCTTCGGCTCCTGTAATAAATAATAATGATAATAAATTTTATTAAATAATAATAATATTTAAATATATCAAACAATGAGGAGCAAATTAGAGGGATTGGAATATTTGCTTGAAAGAAAAATAAACTAAGAGGAATTTCAATCGTTAGTTTATTGCCAAACAATGGAGAATTGTTAAAGGAGCAATAGTAGTATGGCTTGAAGCAATCGAGAGGTAGTATGGGTGATTTTTTTCATGGGGTTTATCACTTCTAAATCCATTTTTCTATTTTTTAGTATGATATTGGCACATTTGGAATTATATTTTTCACTTTGGAAAGCCCAATATCACACTTTGGAAAAATTGATTTGACCTATCTTCGAAGAGGCTTAGACTAAAGTGAATCCAAATTTAATGAAATGGTATTATAACAAAAAATATATTATAGTTTTATATGTTTCTTAGGATTACAACTTACTTACCTCGTGTTCTAGCATTAAAGTACCCTAGAAAACGAATATGTATTTTTCTAATAGAATATAGTATCTTTCTTATATTGAAAATTGGTTGTGACCATATTATAGAGCATGTTAATAAAAATCGATATATAGTAAGTCTAATACTAGAGCTTCAAGATGTCCCAAAAACCCAAAGTTGCTGGCTAATAGTTGTGCTATTGTGTACTTGAAGTGTATCTATAGACCAAACTTGTATACTGCCAAATAAACTATCATAAAAAACAACTTTTCAAAACAATGAAAAAACTTATAATTACATGGAATCACGAAAAAACTTGAAGGATTTGGTTATAGAAGTGAATAAACAATGTGTATGCTAACTAATAAAAGATAAACTGTTGTTGTTGTGGCTCCATTTAAGTAAATACCAACCTGATGCTACTTGTGCTCTATACCAGGTTGTTACTTGTGCTTTTTTATATTTGTTGTTTTCTTCATAAGAATTGTTCTCTTCAATGATTGAACCCACCTCCTTTTCTGTTGTTTCTTAACATTAGTCCTCTAGTAGTCGTTTTCTATTGAAAATATATACCAAAGGGATATTGTATGTAGTCTCTTCTAGCATTAGATTAACCACCACATGCTGCAAGGCATACCATCTGCTACAGGTATCCTCCAAAGTAGAGTATATACTTTTGTTTTGGCCTTATTCCCATAATTATATCATTGCTTTTGTTGTTGCTTTATTCCCTAATTTGCTGATGCTAACTGTGTGGCTTTTCTTGCTTAACATACTTAATAAAAGGCACCAACCAATCATTATATGAGGTCAATTACCCCCCATTTTGTATGGGTGTCTGTGTGTGATCTTAATCATAGTCTTCAGGAGGTAATTTTTCCATGATGATGTTGATTAGAAGAAAAACCATGGATATTGAGTGCATAAAAGGCTTTTGTTTTGTTTTGTTTTGTTTTTTCAGTTCTGGGAACTGTAACATCCCTAAAAGGTCAAAATCTATTCAAATATAAGAGAAGAGAAGCATGGGTAAAATTTTCATGAGTTTTTGAGCTGGTTAATGTAAAACCAACACATTCTAAACTTCGAAATCGAACTGATATTGAATCACAAACACCTAGCCCTGGGACTTCTAAACTTCAAAATCGAACTGATATTGAATCACAGACTCCTAGCCCCGGGGAGTCTAAACAAGGTGGTTGTCTTTCTTCTATGGGATATAGGATCAGATTTCAGAGTTGAAATACCTTTCTGGTATAAAAAGTTTAATTTGTAGTGATGAGATTTGGTAGATTTTAAAGCAGCAAAAGAGTAAAGGCTAGACCTATAAGATCAATTGTGAGACCTGTAAGCAGATAAATCCTAGTTGAAGCATCTGTCATAACTTGACTTGCACAATAGAAACCCAAAAAGGGAAGTTTACTTATTTCAAGGGAAGTCAACTTATTATATAAACATTAATTATATGCATGTTATTTCTCACAACTAGTAGCCCCAGGGATTTTTATAACTTAGTCATATCTATCCACCTGCTTGTTTTGTTGATAACGTTGATTATGGAGTAGCTTCAAAGACTTTCAATCATTTGTCTTGTAAATGTGCACATGAATCCATCATTAAATGGTGTTGCTTTGCTGCCGGAAACAAAAGAACTCTTGACCCAATTTTAGGGGTATCATGCAACTTAAGGTTTCTGCCTCATTCTAAATGTGGTTAGCCTATTTTACCAAAGCTAGAGCTTGTTGACTTGATAAAAGATCAGGTGGATGGGTTTAGATCCACTAGTAGAACCAAGCACTAGTATTGATTTCCCTTGAGGATTCAAGTAGAGGCTAGATGAGGACGCATATGGGGCTACTAATGATGAGGATCCCATTATAGGGGAGGATTTTGTTGATGTGTATTTATTTGTTGTAGATGTTATTTGGATATTGGAGGCAATTAGGACCTTGATTTTTACACATTTTGTTTCAAATATGTATCGAACTTGTGTGATTTTATTATACTCACCCATATATGATCATGATATATACATGATTAAACTTTGTGTATTTGGTGTATAATGGTTTGGATATATATATATATATATATATATATATATATATATATATATGGAGGAAGAACTTGAGTGGTTACGTAAGGATCTTGGACATTTGAGGATAACTTACAACTGTAAGGGGCGAGAAGGAATTATTCATACCTCCAAACAACAAGCGTGAATCCTTCATGCTGCAAAACAAGTTCATGTCTAGATACCGCAAGAGCTTTGAAGGTTTGCATTGCATTTGCAGAAAAGCCACTAAATTCAATTAGCTGAGAAGATGAAAACACATGTTATCACTTACTAACCACTTTGAGTACTCAAAATACACATAAATATGCCATCCATAAAATATATGGCATAAATCAACCTGATATTAGTAATGCTACCTTGAATTCAACATTTGATGCAACTATAACAAGATCATATAATGTCAACACAGTTAGTCATATATAGTTAGTTTAATTTCTATTTGATGTTCCCTCATATACAATAGAAACCATGATTTGCATATTGTTTTATTAGAAAGACTTAAGAAATCGTACCCTAATTGTAAGAAACTTCTCTTTCAAATGTCCACAAAAGTGACACATATGCACTCTGTTACCCCTCATTGCATGTTTCAATTTTAGGGTCTGACCAGTAAAATAGGGATTAGGATGTCTACTTCATTTTCACTGGATCTATGAGTTTAAACTTTGAAGAGCTTACAAATAACAAAGATTTTGTGGTCATCATCACATATCAAAGCAAAGATTCATTTCGTTATATGGATAAGAGATCAATACTGGACTTCTAAGAGTATGCACATGTTTTAATAGAAGCACCTAAAACAAATTATTGTAAAAGACCCTCCATCTTAGGATGGAAACAATTTGACCTAAAGGCATGGCAAAAGTCTCCTAATATCAGCAATCTGTGGGCATGTTTCATTGCCAAGAACTGATGTTGGCTTGCACTTCTGCATATCACTCTAAATAAGGTGGTTGTCTTTCTTCTATGGGATATCGGATCAGATTTCATAGTTGAAATGCCTTTCTGGTATAAAAGGTTTAATAAGCAGTGATGAGATTTGGTAGATTTTAAAGCAGCAAAAGAGTAAAGGCTAGACCTATAAGATTAATTGTGAGACCTGTAAGCAGAGAAATCCTAGCTGAAGCATCTGTCATAACTTGACTTGCACAATAGAAACCCAAAAACTTAAAAATGGAAGTTTACTTATGTCAAGGGAAGTCAACTTATTATATAAACATTAATTTATATGCATGCTATTTATCACAACTAGTAGCCCCAGGGCTTTTTATAACTTAGTCATATCTATCCACCTGCTTGTTTTGTTCATAAGGCTGATTATGGAATAGCTTCGGTGACTTTCTATCATTTGTATTGTAAATGTGCACATGAATCCATCATTATATGGTGTTGCTTTGTTGCTGGAAACAAAAGAACTATTGAACCAATTTTAGGGGTATCATGCAACTTAATCTTTATGCCTCATTTTAAATGTGGTTAGCCTATTTTACCAAAGCTGGAGGTTGTTGACTTGATAAAAGATCAGGTGGATGGGTTTAGATCACCTAGTAGCACCAAGCACTAGCATTGATTTCCCTTGAGGATTCAAGTAGAGGCTAGATGAGGATGCATATGGGGCTACTAATAGTAGGATCCCATTATAGGGGAGGAGTTTGTTGATGTGTAGTTATTTGTTGTGGATGTTATTTGGATATTGGAGGCAATTTAAGACCTTGATTTTTACACATTTTGTTTCAAATATATATCGAACTTGTGCAATTTTATTATATTCACCCTTATATGATCATGATATATACATGATCAAACTTTGTGTATTTGGTGTCTAATGGTTTGGATATATATATATATATATGGAGGAAGAACTTGAGTGGTTACATAAGGATCATGGGCACCAGAGGATAACTTACAATTCTAAGGGGCAAGGAGGAATTATTCATACCTCCGAACAGCAAGTGTGAATCCTTCATGCTGCCAAACAAGTTCATGTCTAGATACCGCAAGAGCTTTGAAGGTTTGCATTGCATTTGTAGAAAAGCCACTAACTTCAATTAGATGAGAAGATGAAAACACATGTTGTCACTTATCAACCACTTTGAGTACACAAAATACACATAAATATGCCATCCATAAAATAAATGGCATAAATCAATCTCATATTAGTAATGCTTCCCTAAATTCAACATTTGATGCAACTATAACAAGATCATATAATGTCAACACAGTTAGTCATATATAGTTAGTTTAATTTCTATTTGATGTTCCCTCGTATACAATAGAAACCATGATTTGCATATCATTCTATTAGAAAGACTTAAGAAATTGTACCCTAAGTGTAAGAAACTTCTCTTTCAAATGTCCATAAAAGTGACACATATGCACTCTGTTACCCCTCATTGCATGTTTATATTTCAGGTTCTGCGGGCCGGTACTTCCAAATGTTATGTATTTCGTCTTTTAGGTTTTTTATTATAAAAGCCCTAGATTAGGAAGCAACTCGAACCTAACCCAGTAATTTCCAAATTGCAGCGACAACAAAGATTTGCCATAAGTTATTTTGTGCTTGTTTGAATACTTTGGATGTCAAATTATAAGAAAAGCAACAGCTGGAAGATTAAACCTTGGAAAGGATGCAACTAACATTGAATTTTCTGCTTTGAATATCTCTGACTGTCACTTCAAATAACATAAAAGGAATTATTATCATTATCTCATATGTCAGCTAGCTATAGCATATAGTCAAATGGGGAATATTTTTTGTTTTCTTCATAAGAATTGTTCTCTTCAATGATTGGCCCCACCTCCTTTTCTGTTGTTTCTTAACATTAGTCCTCTAGTAGTCGTTTTCTATTGGAAAGATATACCAAAAGGATATTGTATGTAGTCTCTTCTAGCATTAGATTAGCCACCACATGCTGCAAGGCATACCATCTGCTATAGGTATCTTCCAAAGTAGAGTATACACTTTTGTTTTGGCCTTATTCCCAAAATTATACCATTGCTTTTGCTGTTGCTTTATTCCCTATTTTGTTGACTGTTGGTTGTGTGGCTTTTCTTGCTTAACATACCTAATAAAAGGCAGCAACCAATCATTATATGAGGTCTATTACCCCATATAATACCTCTTTTGTCATGCCTTTATTTAATGTTGGTCTTCCAAATTGCAGCGACAACAAAGATTTTCCTGAAGTTATTTTGTGCTTGTTTGAATACTTTGGCTGTCAACATATAAGAAAAGCAACAGCTAGAAGATTAAACATAAGAAACTAAAGATGAGGCATACAAGTTAAGTGCCACAACTTCATTCAACAAAGGATCTAAGTGTGTGTTATTGCATCTCTGTATGTTTTTTGGACATGGAAAGAATCTAGTAACAGAGGCTTTGCTAACAGATGTGATTGGGACAGAAGGACTACAAAAACTCCAATCTTTAGATCTTGAATCCTTAATCAGTTTCCTGAGAACAAAATCATCTCAAATTCATCAACCTGATCCATCTAATCAACAAGTTCTACGTGAATCAATAAATTCCCCATCCAGTCGAGGGTCGAGTAAAAGATCCAAGAAAAGATCATCAATAGTAGCAGCCAATATGAAGAACAGTGTGTCGATGCATTTTCTAATGTCCTAGCAACACCTGGCATCGCAAATTCTTGTTCAGTCTCGACTTATGAATCATGTGTCGGTACTTTAGGTACTAAAATAGAGTATGACCCTGTTTCAGAGGAGATACGAAGAACAAATGTAGGAAAAACCTTCATGAATAGGCTAAGGGAATCTTTCCTTCAGAGATTTAGAGACCTAATTCATCTCACCTTCTCTAAAATTCCACTTGACTTGAAAAATATGGTGATACATTGTAACATTCCCGACCCTCCGACTGGCGAAGAGGACGCTACCATGGTATTAACCATGCGGCCAGCTAGCCCCATGAACATGTATGGACATAAAATGCTGAAACAAAATGCTTTGAACTAGAACATGCATACATAATTATTTATCATACAGTGAAAGAAAACACACGCTCATACAAGCATTCAACATGTTCATCATATTCATTAAACAATAAATATAAATACAGGGATGAAATGGTCAAGATTAGTTATCTCATAAAGAACTCGTCCCGCAACCAGCTACGTCGCTGCAACGTTCCATCCAACCATAGGCCAGCGTGCTCCTAAATCTCTCAGCAACGCTGCCACCCCCGAGCTGGCCATGATTCCCCAAGGAATAAGGAACAAGCAGGCTTACACATAGCCAATGATACACAAAACATATCCAAGCCAACATAGTTGGGTTTATTAGGCCATCAACAAGACAACCAAGCCAACATGGTCAGGTTTATTAGGCCATCAAGGAGTTGGGAAAGGCTAAATGCTAAGCCGGTGAGCCCATTACAGAGCTAGGAACACCTACACCAGAACTAGCCTGACTTCTAAGACACCCACACACACCCAACATAAGGAATCAGTCCCTTCTCTGCTACACAGTCCCTCAGGCCCTGACTTCCCTTCCAGAGCTATTAAGGGGTTGTGGAGAAGAAAAACAACCCTCTAGCTCTGTCTGTGTGGTTTCCAAACACACCAGGTTTATCAAGCAAACCAAGCCCCCATCCCTACTCCCAACACAGTCCGAAGACCAACCATTACACGCATGAAATCAATCAGCAGTTACAGCTTAGACAAGGGAAAAGACTCCTGAGTCATTCTTGGCCCTATTGTGGCCAAAACGACTCCATACAATCCACAACAACCAAAACGTAAGGGAGACCACAACAACCCATGAATCTTGAGAAGAACGGTGGCAACCACAAATCAAGGGAAGAACAACAGCCCCGATCTCAACATTGAAGTGATGGAAAAATTACATGGCCATATCAGTCTATAAGGAAAACACACATCCACCCAATCCACAAAATCCGTATGGAAAAACATGCACACCCAGAGCGTGAATGGCTCATTCACAAGGGAAAAATCATGGGTGAAAGAACACGGCTCCCAGCTCACTGTGTGAGTAAAAACCAGGAAAAATCCTGTGTGTGAGAATGAACAGAACTACTGTCCCTATGTGAGGATGAACAATTCCCCACCTATGCATGAGGATGAGCCAACAATGGAGAGAAAGTGGTGTAGTGGAGAGATGGGGAGTCCGCATGGAGTGATGGCGGCGATGGTTTCCTTGCCAACGTGAGGGTCAACCTGCTGGTGGAGTGTGCGTGTGGGAAAGGACTGACAGTCTTGCCACACTCCACTCCTAGCCTTAACTGCCCCAACTAATAGCAGAACCTTTAATGGTGGTAGTTGGATAAGACAAGGTGGTGACACATGGATTTTTCCCCATTGGTTCATGGTTTAACAACCCCCCCCTTATCCTTATGAGAATCATGCCCCTTCTCAATTTAGTTGCCGTGAACATAGCTGGTTGGGTTATTTAACTAAAGATGCAAATTTACATCATGACAAAACTTAATATGTATGTCGCATGCCCCGATATACCATCGGTGACAATTTCAATCCAAAACATAGCATAACCAATCGATGGTGGGGCCTTGGCCTTTAACATCGCACCATGATTATTTACGATGTATACATCATATACATCTAATGCAATGGGGTCAAAACCGGGGTGTTACATACAGGACACAAAGAGTGAATTTGGGGCTGGTTGGTCAGTGACGAAGGTAAAATCGCAAATGACTGAAAACTGTAAAAGGTTTCACTGCAACCAAACCAGAAAAATAAAAAAGTTCCGCAGGATCAAAGGTTTAAACAAAGGCCATTTGACATACCTATGAAGGTATGGAAGGAATTGGTAAAATCCCATGAGAAGTTGGAAGCACAAAGAAAGGTCGGCGAGGAGATCACTTAGGTATTGAATTTTTCATTCAATATGATATTTCAAATGTATTAATACATATTAAACATTTATAATTTTATTTTGTTAAATTGAATTCAATTGGTTTATTTATAAGGACAAGGCCTCCAAGGCGAGGGTAACAAAGTCAAAGGCCACTCATCGTAGTGGCCAAAAAGGTTTAAAAGCACTGATAACAACTTTTGTAAGTATATTAAATCTGTGATATTTCTTCTTATAGAAGTTGTAGTAACATAATTTCAATCTTATCTAATTTCTCCATATGTACTAATTTGGCAGGAACAAAAATATGGAAGACGTCCAAATAACCTAGTGAAAGAAGTGATGCAACAAAAGAAATGGATTGATTTCATTTTGTGGATGGAGACTGAGTTATGTATGCTAATATAATGAGTTTTGTTAAATAACTAAGGTACATACCCTTTGCCAACATTTTCAATCTACTCACATAACTTCTTGTCTTTCTCATTCTCCACCATGTTAGCGGCATAGACCTGGGTCTCTTTATGGATCCCCAACCTTTCCAATTCTAGGGTAAAATAACCAGTCTCAAACAGCTCACCAACCTCCATCTGTTACCCACCAACAATTAGGTTCATAGTTTGAATAGTTGTTGGGTGGAAATCATAGTCTTAAGGAGGTAATTTTTCCATGATGACGTTGATTATAAGAAAAACCAGGAATTCTAAGCACATAAGAGGCTTTGTTTTTTCAGTTCTGGGCACTGTAACATCCCTAAAAGGTCAAAATCTATGCAAATATCAGAATATAAGACAATTTTGGGTTCATTGTGAAAGTGAAAATGGCATGTTTTGATTAGGCTCATTTTCTATATTGGTTATGCTTATTTTCTATATGTAGCTTGTTCTCAATTTTACCAACTGAAAATTCAGTTTGTTACATCCATTTTAACGAAGACCTTCTATTAGAAATTAGGAATCCAACTGACCATGCTTACTGGAGACAGCTCTGCTGCAACTGCAATTATTGAAAAAGAGGTACAGATATATTCCAAGCTTTGAACATTGGAATCAATTCATTATCATTCTAATGAAAAGGGTAGACTATTCTCTACAATGTAATCTTTCAGAGTTAAGAAAATTACCTATGGTAATTGGTTATCTCTTGGTTGCATTTTCCATGTGGAAGTGGCAACCACCCCAACGCCACTAGGAGCCTACATTTACACACCTTCATAAATTTGTTCAATCAATACCCACCTTCAACGCTTTTCAATTTCTTTTATACAGCATTTAAACTGTCCTTAAATGCTGATTTCTTCTTGGTGTGGGCTACCTAGGGTCTGTTATCAGTGTCTAATAATTTTCCAACAGCTTTCAGTTAATCCATGCATAAGTTATAATTCTTTGAGTGTATGAGAATTGTGATTATCTACCCTCCATAAAATGCAAAATAAAAATCGAGATCAGATCATTTTCTACACACCTGGATGAACTGCAGAACTGGCAAGGCTTCACAACAAAGAGATTAGATCATTTTCTTTTTCAAAGAGTCCTTCCTCAATGACAGTTTGACCCTCTCTTCTTCAATTATTCTTTAACTCTCTCGGATCATATAACCATCTCCTTGGATATAGCAACCCCAATGAATATGATCCTATCCCTGTCAGATTTAACACGGTTTGGCCTGAATGTGAAGGGTTTGAACTTTGAAGACTTGAACGCATCTTCTTAACCGATTCAAAGAGTAGGTCAATTACCATGCTCCAAATACTAAGGATTGCAAGGAAGGTATGAGAAGAAAACTAGCTCTTACCCAAGCCCATATTGATGAAATAGGTTGTACCAACCACCTCCCAAAAGAGAAAAGAGAAGCAAGCTAACCCCTTGTAAAACTCAATTGCAAGAAGAACATTGGAGATTGAAATTCAAGTTTTTATAGCTTAAAATTCAAATCTGGAGACACAAATACAATTTTCTTTTAGACAACAAATAAAAGGAGAATTACAAATTCAACTTTTAAAATCTCCCTTCATAATGGAGATAAAGATAAGATAAAATAATTTTATTGATGTCCAAGGAATAACCACAAAAGTAGGGTCAATGGGACTGCTTGGTATTAAAATGTTAATACAAAGTGGGAGTGCTTAGGCGGCTCCTATGAAAATGAAATGCAGAAAGAAAGTATGACTAAAACCTAGATATTGAACTCCGAAGAGGGAGAGCCAATCTAGGAGAGATGTACAGAGATAGTAGATATACGGCCTGTAAAACAAATGGCATATTTCTATCATATTACATTGGGACCATCTCTCCTAACATTTGAGGCTGAGTGGAGAGAAAATCATTGACTTCAGTCAAATACTCAATCAGGTATTAGAATATTTTATGGGTCTTATGACTGAACCTAATGCTAGCATGCATGAGGAGCAATTTTGTGCCTTATGTTCTTAATATTATTACAGAAAGGGAAAATGGGGAGCTTTTCAACCCAGTTAAAGAGGAGGAAGTGAATAAAATCATCTTCTCAGTCCACCAGGATAAAGCTTTTGGTCCAGATGGATTTCTAGCCAGATTTTATCAAAGGTTTAAACACATTTTTATAAGGGACCTTGTCAAAATGGTTGAGGAAGCTAGATCCACTGGGAAGGTTAGTGGTAGAATTAAGTTATTAACTCCACCTTCCTAACTTTAATCCCAGAAATGATCCAAATGATTTTTTTCAGATTCCAACACATGGCCTTGGCCAATTTGGGTGGTCTTCCCAATTCGAATTTGACCTCCATACCTTTCCCATCCCAAGGGAGTAACTTCCTCAACCAACTTCTAGATGATTGGGCACAAAAGAAAAAATGGGTAGTTGACAACTTTATGGGTTTTCGCTTTGAAATTGGCTCTACCCCATTGGCTCAAGGGTTTGATTATTCCCCCCCTCCCTATTCCTTGTGAAATCATGCCCCCATCTCTTTAACGTTGCGACGCATAGCTAGTTGTGGTATTTTTATTTATTGCATAGTTACATGATGTCTCAAACCATATTGTGCCTGGCTAGCACATAAACCATCGACATAGATTTCAGTTGTCGAAACATAAAACACTAAATCCATCGTGGGGCCTTTTCCTTGAGCTCTACACCACGATTTATTAACGCTATTTACATCATATTCAATTCAATACCATGGGTTCAAAACAGGGGTGTTACATTCCCCTCCCCCTTCAACTTCACTTTCCTCGGTGCTTTACAAAAATTTAACAAAATGCTACACTGGCACCGCCCTCAGTGTTCTGTAAAATTGAACCAAAAGTTGGGTGTGCCAATCGCATGGAATCCTCCAGCTCCTATGTAGCTATATTAGGACTGTGGTGCTTCCTCTGCACCTTTACCTGTCCAATGGTATGGCCTGGAACTCCATCTTGGTTCCACTTCGTGGTTGTCTTGCATACGAACTCCTCCAAGTCCTTAACCATCCGAATTCCTTAACCACAGTCACATGAAAACGTAAATACAATAACAAAGACATGCATTGGAACACAATATTTATCCTAGAAAGGCTAATGTGGGAAAACCCAACAAGAAACAAAATTTTGCACCTCTTTCTAATCAATGGAGAGCATAAGAAAAACACATATATTATAAAGGTCGTTGTGGAGCTAGGGGACATTATGGCCTACTATAGCCCCCACACAATGCTCTACCTCCTCCACTATGCTATCTCTCTACTCTTCTTGGTTGATGCTTTGACATGGATCGCGATATCACTGTAATAGGGGTTGAAACCCTTTCCCTCCATTTGACTATGGTTTAACTCCCTTCCTTAGCCATTAGGGTTAGTATTTTTTTCATCTTTTTGACATTTTTAGAAGTTTCTAGTGAATTTCTTGAAGTTACTAACTCCACATGGGTGAGTCATGGTGAGTTAATATTTTTGTCATTTTACATTGTGGCGAATAATTAGATCTTTAACTAGTTGAAGGAATAACTTTCACAGAGGTACTATGTTTATGAAAAATGTATCACCATAGGAAAGTTATCAATTTGTAGAATGGAATGGTGATCTCTAGGACAATTGTCCTTGAGATTGAAGATCCCAAAAATCTACTTCTTCGACTCTGAACCAGAGGACTTTCAATTATTGTTTGTTAGTGTTGTTTTCGATATCTTCCTTGAAACAACCCTTTCAAGTCCCAATTTTTATCTTCCCTAATCTAGAGCATTAATAGAGTTGTAGAATAACAATGTGAATCTGATTTAAATCAATTGATGCTAAATCAAATCTCTCACTTGTGTTCATTTCCCACAGAATGGGAGAAACAACACCCTCACATTGTAACGTGGGCAAACCAAAATAAGCTCTCCTAACTATCACATTGTATGAACAATTATAGTGGTTTTTCCTTAACTAGATATTAAATCTTCATTGATACCAAAATTATGGCATCTTCACACTCCTACATCAAACTTATGGGAAATCTACTAATATATATTTCCAAGATTTATGAAACTAAGATATGTACCATTAAAATACTACTAGGCTTACAATAATGGGAAAATGAAAAGAAAAGACCTTGACATTTTTTACAAACAAGCCCATATTCAAAGAAACATAAAAAAACTTTATGCTCTACACGTTTCATACTATAAACTTAATCCATCTCCAAGAATGGAATGGAACTTACGACCCTAGTCATGACAAGAGCACCATAAACCAATGCACCAACACTTCCTCTTAAAGAAGAAGTGCCAGATATTACCAAGAATACTACAATCCACCAATAAACTACGTCATATACAATGTGATGCCAGACATTTACCCTATTCTCCAAACATGACAAAGAAACCCACATTAAATAAACCCATATTTAATGCTTAAACCCACTTTACGATAGATGCCCTCATGTTTGATTTGCTCGACGGCACCAAATTATCTTATCATAATATAACCAACATCATAAGGATATATTTACAAGTAGTTTGGGCCTACCACCTTCCTATAAATTTTTTAACTCTCTTCGTCTCTTTTTATAATATTTCTAACCTCTCCAATGGGTGCTTTATCTTTCAAAGTGTTTTGTGGGGTCGAATGTCCACGTTTACCTTATCAAAATTCTAAATCTCTACTTCATCTTTTAGAATATTTCGTGGCGTGAGAAGTTCCCCACTTGGAATCTACCCTAAAGTTATTCTAGCAACCTTTTATATGAATAAATATCATCCATCCTTACCTAATGGACGAGAGACGCTGTCACTTTAGCTTTTTGCATCAAACACTTTGGACCATGCTTTTATCGATATTGACAAATTGACCAAACAACAATATAAAAGCTTATAAACCTAGTACACTTATTTATATTTAATTCGTCTAAACAACCTAAGCAAGCTTGTTATCGTGGTCGTGCTTGAACACCCTAAATCCAATTTATGACCAAGTTCTCCAACACTAAATGTTAGATTCGATCTTCATCAATTAAGTCCAGCTCATTATTGCATCGAGAGAAGTGAGGTGCTCTCAGCCTAGTATGGGGGAGATCATATCACGTTAGTCACGTTATGTTAGCCGATATAAAAGAAAAAACATTATGTTAAACCACATAAATAAATAAAATTATATATTGTGGATTACTGTTAATGATTACTAAAAATGCTAAACTCTTTTTTAGAAGATATTCAATCTTCTTGGAAGATTCTAGCCTTTTTATTTTATTTCATTTTTAATTACTTATAAAATAATTTTAAAATAATTTAAATTAACTGACTTTCTTTATAATTCACCATAATAATAATAAAACATTTTTTATAATAAAATTTAGATATATTTTGGCGTGGCTTTAGAGTAGAATTTTGATATATTTGATTATGGCTTATTGATTAGAATAAAGGAGTGTCATCCAAATAACATTGATGAGATCAATGTGTGTTTAACCTAACACTACACCAACAAGTCTCATAAAACAAAAAATAATATAGAGAAAAACATGTTGCCTAATTTATCAAATAATAAAAATCCAATAATAAAACTAAATGAAAAGTAATTAAAAGATCCAAGTTAAAACCAGATTTACCAAACACTAAAGAGATCAAAATGTTTGAGGTGTAATCTTTTATGAACATTTAAAAATTTAAGATAAAAATAACTTACACCTAAAGAAATTGGATCCCTCTCGATGCTTTCTAGATCTAGGTTTTCCTAGAATAGTCGCGTATATACGCAGATTTACCGAGAACAGTCGCGTATGCCCTGATTTTTTCTTTTTGGGGGAAGATTAAGTGTTGCTGGGTGAGTTTGGATGATTGTTGAGTCTTCTTGGATGCTTCTAGAGTCTATATACATCCATGTTTCTGATCAGAGACACCTTGTTAGTTTAAATTTTTGAAAATGTTCTTGTCATTTCATTTTCTATTTTTTGTTTTGGGATTAGTGCATTAGGTCTCTTTTACCTTGGTGCTTTGCTTGGGTGTTGTCTGGTAGTGCTTGCAGAGTCTGAGAGTTGTAGAGTCATACTTTTGCTTTTTATCTCATTTAATTCAAAAAATAAAAATAAAAACATTTGTTTTTTGCATCATTATGCATTGTTTGCATTTTGCATTTGCATGGTACTTGCATTAGGTTTGCTTGGAGAATATTAGTCAGATTTTCATATAGGAATGATTGCATATTCATTTGAAGGAAAATTTTACACTTCACATAGTAGCATACCCTGTTCTTCATTTGACACAATGCATTTGCATTAATTGTTAGGTGTGCATTTTACTTCTTGTTGCGTCATAACATCATTAATTGCACGACCATTTTCCCTTTGAGTAGTAAGCCAATTAAAATCAATGCATAATAAAATGAATTACACTCTTTTCTTTTATAGGGTGCACCAACAAGACTAGGTTTTAGGGTCTTGGAATAGTTCATTGCGAGTAAATTCTCCAAGACAATTAAACGAAACATTTATGTCTGTCCAGGCGAGAGTGTGAAATTCCTTTATATAATTAGTGTTATTAGGATCCTCCTCTTACAAGGGAGTTAAGCACGAGGTAGTGTGAGTGGTTATGATTGGGATGACCCTTGGTTGTAACTGAGTAGCACCAGAGACATTTCCAGGATTGTATTCATATCCGGGGGCTCTTTTGAGAGTTTCGGGCTTTGCTACCCTGCCCATACGGTCAATCCCGCCTGCGACTGTCTGCCTGAGCATTGATTATATTGAGGTGACCTTAGTTTCCTTACCTAGGTTATCGAGGGAGTACTTCGCAGAGGTTATTCTGTAAGTGTCCTGGCCAGGTGGGGGTCGGACAGCATAGTTGCTATATGCGTTGACGCTGAGGGCCACTATAATTAGTTACGAACCTCTGCTTATTGTGTATAGGAGTCTCAAGCCTCTCCTAGGTGAGACATACCTGCTTCATTCGGGAGCTCACATATCCTACCCTTGTTTGCTTACAATTTGGCTTTACATTTTATAGGTGTCTACTCTATGCATGCTAGTTTGCCTAGGGTTTGCGTAATTAGATCGAGTCTTTTCATTTTTTGAGTCATTGTGGATTCAGGCGCGGCGCTTCACCGTTCTCGTCGTTTAGCAGGACTTCCGCCTTCCACGTCTTCTCCTCCTTTGGGAGAGAAAAACAGACAGTCCGGGCGGACTACTTCTCACTTTGGTTCACACACTATGGGAGATCAGTGAAGATGAGATTCTAGAGATGTCCTCTCCACCTCACGAGGTTGGGGAGGAAGATCCTACTCCCGTATATGATCCTTCACCGAAAATACCTTCACAATCTGGTTATGGTCCCTCATTCACAGGTCGCCGGTATTGGTTACTAGGCGATGGGACTCATTATGAACCCACAAGCACTAGTCATGTTCGTTATGGCATGCCTGATATCCTTGTACCCGATCTGGCACATCATGTCGAGTCAGAAGTCGAACCTAGCACTATGCTTGGGGGCACTCCTATTCCTTTCCATGCAGAGAGATTTGGGAGCACTAGTCACATTACACTTTCCATCCTAGCGGTGGAAGCAACCTCACATGTCCGTCCTAGACCTAGTGTTAGTAATCCTATGTGGATACCAGAATCGAGATGAGTGAACATTGAGAACACCACTTACATTCCTTCACATGTCCCTTCGTCCTCAGACCCTACTCCTTCGAATGCGTTTTTTATAACCCTTCCTCCCCCTCATTCACGTGGTCCTCTGGGCCGGAATATCGCTACTAGCCATGTTCGTGTTGCGACTGCTCGCACGGTAGTATCTCAGAGTCCAGTACCTCCTGTTGTGTCGGGAGGTCATATCCCTGTTTTTGGATCGTCTTATGGTCCATCTCAAGAAGTTCCCCATATCCCTAACTATGGACATTCTCATGGGACATCCCATGGGACACCTTATGGAGCTTCTCATGGACAGTTTTATGGACCGCAGTATGGACAGAACTATCAACAACCTGCTTACTCTTCCAATTATGGCTTTGTAGCACCACATAATCAAGGTACCCCACATATCAATGCTTCCATGCAGCCCTATATGGGTCAAATGGGAGGAGGTTATTATGGCCAAGGCCATGGTATTTATAGCAATCAACCTTACATGAACCAGAACTATCAGGGAGCGTGGCATAGACCGGCTCAACCTAGGCTCCCTTTCCTCGCAACATTGAACTTACCTGACTTATCGAGACTTATGAACGATCCGATATCTCATGACCTGGCTTGGCCGACCGTCCCTATCAAGCTTCCTTCGGACAATCCCAAGTTCGAGGGTAAAGCTGGAGAAGATCATAGTGAGCATGTCACTACTTTTCACCTTTGGTGCTCTTCCAATTCCTTACATGACGATTTAATCCATTTGAGGCTATTTCAACGCACCCTCACTGGGCCTACAGCGAAATGGTATATAGAGTTACCAAGGGGGGCATACGCTTTATTTGATGACCTCACCATGAATTTCCTTAATCACTTTTAGCTACCCGTACGTTACAACGTTGGTACCGAACTCTTGTCAACATTTCGACAAGACAAAGCTACACATATCTTGGATCATATTCAAGAGTGGCATAGACGGAAGCGGTTGATTAAAGCCTTTATACCACTGGAATTTCTCCTTTAGTGATTCCTCAAGTCGTTTTTACCTTACATCGTGAAGGATGTTTCTACATCCGGAGTCCAAAATGAGGAACAAGCAATCTTTAGGGCACAAGATTTGGATTTGATATACGCTCAATCCAGACTTTTGTATGAGATTATATCTAATGCTCCGCGATCTAGTTTCAATCCCAAGGTCAAGCCTGGCCCACATGTCGATGGCATTTTGGGCTCTACAAGTACCAAACCTACAGATTCGGTTGCGAAACAAGTGAGCCAATTGTCAATTAATCAATCCATGTTGGGACATGCCACGACTTCATCTCAACCTACCCAATCGGTGAGTGTACTTTTCGTGCAATCGTCGGACCCGAAGGGAAACCAGCAGCCTGGAAGGAATAAGAAAAAAGGGAAAAATAATCATAAGGGTGGGAATAAAAACGAAAATGCTAATTATAATGACAAGAACGCTTGTAATGCTGGGGGGGACAAGCAGACTAAATGTAAGATAAATTTTCCTTGCAAGTTATGTAAGGAGGACCACCTCACTCACTTGTGGCCTCGTATGGAAGATGCCTCAAGGTTCATAGCACAGGGCCCAGCTGTGCTAACTAATCCTTTACTTAACAATCAAAATATGAACTCGAGGACCATTGATCCTCATTGTGCATCGGGTGGAGATCAAAATCCATTGGAGGCCAATACTGGTCATGGTTGCATCAATATGGTGCGCACTGCTAAGGTTGTGACTCGTGCAAAGGATTATGGTTCGTCACAACTGGACCTTGGAAAAGAACCCACTCCACTCGAGATCCCTTTGACTATTGAAAAACCTACGGATAAACCTGAAGTTCAACCTCTCATTCCTAAGGGAGTCCTAAAGCGTTCAGGGCACAATCCTAATGCTCGAGCCGCCTAGAACTATTCCATTGTCAAGGATTTGGGCCAAACTCCTTGTGCAATGTATGTGCTTGAAGTACTTCATACTTGTCCTCCGTAGAGGAGAGCCTCGCTTTCTGCTCTTGGGGTTGATGACGATAACTCTTTTTCCGTTATCAAATTTGAAACCATGGGAATACAGCCTTGCTTGCCTTACTACATGTCTCTTTTGATTCACGTAGAGTGTCTTAATATGATCGTCAAACGCACCGTCGTTGATGAAGGCGCTGCTACTTCCGTGATGTCTTTGTCATGTTGGAAGGGTTTGGGTTCTCTCGAGTTGTCTCAATCTGCTACTATGTTGATAGCTTTCGATGGTAGGTCATTTCAACCGCATGTGATTCTTCCTTCTCTTAAGGTCCAATTGGGAGGGAAGACCGTCGCGATTGAGGTTGAGGTGTTTGATGCGCCCCTTGACTATAATCTTCTACTGGGCCGAAATTGGATGTATAGTATGCAAGCCGTAGCCTCTTCTCTCTTTCAAGTGATATGCTTTCCATTTAATGGGAATATCATTACGATTGATCAGACGTCATTCCATAATCCAAATGTTAATGCATCAACGGGAACTTCTATCCCATATATCGGTCATTCTCAACTGACAACTAGGAGTGTGGGTGTGGGTATGTATCCGTCTCTTATGGGAACCTTTAGCTGTCCTGCGCCCATTCTTATGATTGGATCTAGTTTTGGTGGGGATTCGTCCTCGTTGAATTCAGTGTCTTTTCACACTACCCATATGGAAGATCCTTGGATTCTTTCTTCACCGAGTCCTTCGATTGGACCTATTGAAACGGACATGCCGTTGCTTGCAATGATGGTAGCATATCAAGCAAATATTGATCAAGTTGTAAAGCCTAGTCCTTCCTCTTCGTGGACAGAGGAGGAGGACCCGTATGTGTTTCTTGCATGGGCAGTTGAGTCCCATCACACACATGATTTCCTCGACGATGTTTTTCCATCGGATGAAGCCATTATTGAGGCCATGTCCGAGGTTGAGCCAGCTTGGGAAGAGTTACATCATCAATCATATTTTCTTCCCGAACTCGATCGTATGGAGCGTGATGACTTTAGGGATATTCTTAGCAAGAAGATTGATAGTCCCGTGGTTCCATTGAGCTCTCCTGGTCAGATGGCCGATGGGAACATGGCGAATTTATCACCTACTATTCTTATCAATATTTCTCATGATCCTGGCAAAGTTGAGAACGTCTACATTAGGGCGGGTTGTTCCCCTGATGAGATCAAGGAGTATATCGAGCTATTTAAAGAGTTTTGTGACATCTTTGCTTGGTCATACGAGGAAATTCCCGGTATTGACCCTCATATTGTCGAACATGAGATTAATACCTATCCGAATGTGAAGCCAGTTCGACAACATTTGCGTGCGGTGAATCCTAGAAAAGCACCCGCCATTAAGGCTGAGATAGAGAAACTGTTAAAGCCAGTTTTCTCTATCCCGTTCCCCTGACAGAGTGGGTTTCAAATCCTGTTTCGGTTGATAAGAAGTAGGGAGCGATCCGTATATGCAATGATTTCAGTGATTTAAATTGTGCTTGTCCTAAGGATAATTTTCCTACACCATTTATTGATTAGCTTTTGGATGAGTGTGCGGGAAGTAAGGTATTCTCCTTTATGGACAGTTGTTTCGGATATAATCAGATTCAGATCAAACCCGAGGATCAACATAAGACCGCATTTAGTTGTCCTTGGGGTACTTTTGCATATCGGAAGATGCCTTTCGGCCTTAAAAACGCCGGAGCTACATTTCAACGGGCTATGACCTTAAGTTTTCATGATCTCAAAACAATTATCGAAGTGTATTTAGATGACCTTGCTGCTCATTCTCATTTGAGAGTGAGTCATCCATACCATTTGAGGTTAGTATTCGAAAGATGCCGCCATTACCAAGTGTATTTAAATCCTCATAAGTGCATATTTTGCGTGTATGTTGGTCACTTGCTAGGGTTCATTGTATCCAAGGAGGGTATAAGAGTCGATCCCTTAAAGGTTGAGGCAATACTTCAATTGTCTCCCCCGCGTAATATTAGACACCTTCAGTGTTTGCAAGGCATGGTAAATTTCTTGCGAAGATTCATAGTTAATTTTGCCAACTTGTCTAAAGGCTTTATGCGTCTTTTAAAGAAGGACACTCCTTTTTACTGGGATGAGTGAGCCCAACAGTCCTTTGATGCTCTTAAGAAAGCCTTAGCATCGGCCCTCGTGCTTAGTCCACCTAACTATAGCCATGATTTCTTGATTTATGTGGCCGTGTCCATGGAGACGGTTGATATGGTTTTGGTTCAGGAGGATGAGGAGCTTCACGAGCATGTCATATATTATTTGAGCCGAAACCTTATTGATGCGGAAATCTGTTATTCCCATGTGGAGAAGCTTTCCTTGGCCACCGTTCATGTGGTTAAGAGATTGAGACATTACATTATCCTTCGCCAAACCTTGGTTGTAGCTCATATCAATCCGTTTAAGTTTTTCCTCACTAGAAGGATAATTGGGGGAAAATACAATAAATGGACTTCTATTTTGCAAGAGTTCGATCTCGAATTTGTTTCGGCGAAATCGAAGAAATCGTTGATCTTTACGGAGCTCATATCTGATTTTCCAAGTTTGGAGGAGGAAGAGGTTTATGAGGATACATTTGTCGATGAGTATATTTTCCTTATCTCATCTTTGGACCCATGGTACAGGGATATCATTGTATATTTGCAAATGTTGAAGGTCCCTACTCACCTTTCATGGGATGAGCGAGAACGATTACGTCATGTAGCTAAGAACTACCTTATAGTGGATAACACTTTGTACCGCCGTGGGGTAGATTCCATTTTGCGTCGTTGTTTAACCCATGAGGAGGCTGAGGTTGTGTTGAATGATTGTCATAGAGGGGCGTGTGGTGGTTATTTATCTGGGATTTCTATAGCCCAAAAAATATTGAGAGCAGGATATTTTTGGTCGTCGATCTACAAAGATTGTGTTAATGCGGTCAAGAAGTGTCACCCTTGCCAGGTGTTTGCATGCAATATGCTCTCACATCCAGCCCTGTTACACCCTATTGTCACCGTCGGTCCCTTCACCAAGTGGGGGCTTGAGTTTATGGATTATAACCCCGCTTCGGCTGGGGGGCATCATCACATTATAGTGGCTGTCGATTATTTCACGAAATGGGCAGAGGCTATGCCCACGGTTAAATTTGATGGTGAAACAACTGTGCATTTAATTTTCAACCAGATTATTACTCGGTTCAGCATTCTGAAAGAGCTTGTCACTGACCATGGTAGGCACTTTTAGAATAAAATGATGGAAGAGTTGGCTTCAAAGTTAGGGTATAAGCAGGAGCACTCCTCTTCTTATTACCCTAAGGCGAATGGACAGGTTGAAGTAGTGAATAAATCACTTAAGTCCATTCTCTAACGAACCATCGCACAAAGCAAGACGAATTGACATATCATGTTATATCCTACTTTGTGGGCCTATAGAACCGCGGTTAAGATTGCCACTGGTTTCTCTCCATATCAGCTTGTACATGGGGTGGAGTTTGTGTTGCCGGTTGAATGCGAAATACCTTCTCTGAAGCTAGCTATAGATCTTTTACCAGAAACTTCCACATTGGAAGAACGTTTGGTCCACTTAGAGCAGTTTGATGAGTAACGCCGAGATGCCTTAGTGGCTCTAGAAGTAAATAAGCGTCGCGTCAAGGTCCAATATGACAATTCTGTCCATCTGAGGAAGTTTAGTGAAGGTGATTTGGTCCTTTTGTGGGATCAAGCTAAAGGACCCTTGGGGGTAGGGAAGTTTAATCCCATGTGGCATGGTCCTTACATGGTCAAACGTGTGTTAGAGAAGGGCACCTATGAGCTAGTGGACTATGAAGGGACAGCCTTGGCGAAGCCTAGAAATGGGCTCTATCTTAAAAAATACTATGCATGATCTTCAACCAGGGCTGATTGTTGTATATTATTATACAGTTTTTGAATTACATAGTTAGGTTTTCTTATGGTGATCAGGTTTGTTGATTAGCTTCCGTTTCTTATGGTAGATGTCGATGGAGTCTTCCGTTTACATAGGATTCGCCGATGGTGCTAGCCGTCACACTCAAAACTCAGCTTCGATTGCTTGGGTGATTTATACTCTTACGGGTCAAGTATTGTCTTCAGGAGGCATATGTTTACGACCTTCTTCGAACAATGTTGCTGAATATAGTGCCTTTATTGAGTTATTGTGTGATGCCATTTCACATGGTGTTCTCTCTCTTGATGTATGTCTTGATTCGTAGTTAGTGGTTTCACAGCTTAATGGCTCGTATCGTATTAGGGATCCGATATTATTACGAATATTTTTACTTGTGAGATTGCTAAAACGACAATTTGAGAATATAACATACATTTATGTTCCAAGAATTTTTAATCAAGTTGTTGACTCAGATGCTAACTATGTGTTAGATTGGCATTTGTTTCATAGACCATAAGCATATCACAAACATACATTTTTGCACGCATGTAAATAAATAAAATCGATCATCATAAAAGTTTTTTTATTAATATCCAAAAAGTGACATCATAATACATAAGTGTCATAATACAAAATTGGGGCTTCCGAGCTACCAAAACATAATACACGGTCATACAAAAAACAATACTCTCACGTCTCTAAGCCATCGGCATATGGGCCAGCAGGTCAACTTGAACATCATCATGGATGCCAATTTGTTCTCCCTCAACTATATTTGGTTGGTCATCATTGGTTTTCTCAGTATCGATTGAAGCATTTTAGAAAACATGTCTTAATCTTGGATCATAATGAATGACAAATATACATTTTGGATTAAAAATATCTTCATAGAAAAATACTTGTGCATGAATGAGATCCATATATTATACATATGTTATTACATTTTTATTGTTATCATTAAACACATATATATTCCCAATAGGCAATGCATTATCAAAATATTGACGACTGATGCTTCTTATATTTATATTATGTTTTAGGAAAAAAATACCCGATCACAATGAATTGGTAGAACATAAGGCTCCTTATCCTCTAGTAGGTACTTTGAGGAGTCTATAGAAAACAATCCACTAAGGGTATCATGTCTTCTTGTCCTTTCAAATGCTTCATACGATTTACATTTAAAAATGCAACATTTGAAAGAGCGGTAATCCAACTCAATAATTTCTTGTATTTTTCCAACATATTGAAGATTCCCTTCAACAATGCTTTTATCTTTTGAACTTGCTCGACTTGATTGCTTGAAATCAACCATAACCCCACAATCAAATGTTTGTCTCTTTACATCTACTCTTTCTACGTGATAATGACGACCATATGCCCACATTGGAGGATACTTTCTCACCTGTGAAAGGCCATTTATTTTAGTGCAAATAAATATGATTATTCATAATTAAATCATTAATAGTTTGATGAATATATTCAAGCAACATTTTTTAAGAATTTCAAGCAACATTTTTGAAGAATTTTATGCTTTACCTTTCATTCACATCCTCTAGAAATGTTGATCTCATCTTTTGTTATGTTTGCATTTATACCTTCCCCATCCATTCGGTTTTGAATTTGTTCAGTAATCCATTGTAGAGTGCAATCTTTGCCCCATTCACCAAAAAGATCCGCAGGAAGTGGGATATTCCTTTGGTTCAATCTCTTAAACTGTCTCCTTGCTTCTAACACTTCTTCCCTTTTTATATCATACAAATCAATCCATTTATTCATGCAGTCCATTTGGTATAGAACGAACTTGTCAAGCATGGCACTTTCATCGACACCTATTAAAAATCAACACGTATAATTCAAACTATAAATGCTATTATTTTATTTTGATAAACACAAAACTATATAGTAAATGATTCTAAACATAATCACAATAATGATGATTCTACTTACCAATTTCTTGTTGAACACCATTACTTTGAGGTTTTTCTCCATCTATAATATATGATGCACGCTCTTCATCCCAAAATTATGGACCATCTACAAACTCTTTACCAAGGAATTCACATATGAAGAAAAATGCTTCATTCAATACATACCCTTTAGCCATGAAACCCTTTGGAAGTGCCTTTTGACGGACATAACTTTTTAAGGTTTTCATGTACCTCTCAAAGAAAAACATCCACCTCATTGAAACGATGCCTGCTATTTAAATGTCACCGACTAGGTGTATAAGTAAATGTACTCCTTCTCAAATACACACACAATTTCAACAATTTCCTTCTTCCATTTTGGCACTTCACACACATGGATCTCTTTAGAGGTCAACCACCTAACAAATGACACAAAATTAGTATGAACATTTATGACATTTAAAATGAAATATAATATATCATTACATCATACATAGTAACATTTCATACCATAAACCTTGTAAATATCAACCCACAATATACCTTAAAAACACTGACAATCGACTTATGGCATTCCTTAAGTCAACTATAAGACATGAGTCCCCTCTAATTGCCAATGGCATGATACGCTATCAAACCCATTTACCAGAGTTCATTAATATCGATTTATCATAATTACAAAAAAAGTAAGTAAGTGATAACAATAATAATTAATTGATTCAAATACCTTCATAAAATTATGGTAATCATGTGTTTTAAATCCTGTGACATGTCCATCTACTGTAAAAGCTTTATTCAATGACGAACCATAGCCAGTGGGTGTTCTTATTAAACGTTTCACACTTTTTAGTTGATCTAGTTCTTTCTTTTTTCGAATCCATGGTGCTTCTGCGTATGATTCATTTTCTTGATTTGGCCACAAATGTTTTCTATCAAATTTAGTACGTGAAAGAGAAATATCTCTCCTTGATGATAAGGTGTCTTTATCTTTTCCTGCTATAGGTCGAAAAATAGAATCAGGAACATTTTTGAAAATATGCATAGGATCTAGTAAATGAGATATTAATAGATCCTTCCAGTAAGGGAGATCATAAAATATGGTTTTCCTATTCATTCCGTTTGGCATTTCAACCATAACTTGTTTTGGTTCCTCAATTGAATTATCATGAAGAAAAAAATCATTCAAAGATTTCAATTCAGCATCTTCATACTTTTTAAGCCAATCAACATGACTCATAACCTTGGGAGGAGGTATATTTTCAAATTTTCCATCAAATTGATTCTTTAGGCGATTTTTGAACTTATGATCCGGTGGTAGAAAAACCCTATTGTTTGCATAAATAACTTTGCGTAGATCTTTAGAATATTCACCCTTATATGATCATGATGTTAGGATTATTAATCCTCCCTTGTATAAATTTGGTCATATGTCTAAATCAGGAGTCATGTCTAAATCGGGAGTCCATCCAGTCTATTTATAGTCATTAGCACCATTGGTTAAACTTGACCAAATTGGGGCACATGTTCCAGTTACCAAAGTGTGGGGAACACTAATTGAGGCTCACTGCCACTTATTGCACTTGATTGCATAAGTTTAGGAGTCTCCTAGATCAATCCCTACAATTTAGGAAGCAACTCGGAGTGCCGAAACCAACCAAGGTCAGTTAACTTCAGTTGATGACTAGTCAAGCCAAGTTAGGAGTTAGTTACATTCAGTTCTAGCTCTCTACATTCAATTAAATAATGGTTTAATTAATTGCACACATGTGGGGCGTTTTTCTCACCTACCACAGTCAGTTAACCATTATTTAATACTATGATTTAGACAAGGACAGTAAACTACTGGGTCCTTAACTTCAGTTGATGACTAGTCAAGACAAGTTAGGAGTCAGTTACATTCAGTTAAATAATGGTTTAATTAATTGCACACATGTGGGGTGCTTTTCTCACCTACCACAGTCAGTTAACCATTATTTAATACTAAATGTAACAGTTAGTTGTGTTTTAGAACTCCAATTGTGATTTAGACAAGTCTTGGTTACCTACAGTCAAGTAGAGTCATCAATTCGAACTTCCTCATGTGGATTTGAATTGCTTGTGGCTATTAAAGCCATTTTACATCATTGTAATTATTATCTGAATTACTTTTTGATTAATGAAAGCATTCACAGCTGCAAGCCTTTTGCACTGTTTCATTCTTCAATTGCTGAGTAAATTGTGAGATCTTCTTTGTGAGTTTTTTTTTTGTCTACAGATCTATATGCTCAAATTTACACATGATATATACATGATCAAACTTTGTGTATTTGGTGTCTAATGGTTTGGATACATACATACATACATACACACACACACACACACACACACATATATATATATATGGAGGAAGAACTTGAGTGGTTACATAAGGATCACAGGCATTTTGGGACAACTTACAACTGTAAGGGGCGAGGAGGAATTATTCATACCTCCAAACAACAAGTGTGAATCCTTCATGTTGCAATACAAGTTCATGTTTAGATACTGCAAGAGCCTTCATGCTGCAAAACAAGTTCATGTCTAGATACTGTAAGAGCTTTGAAGGTTTGCATTGCATTTGCAGAAAAGCCACTAACTTCAATTAGTTGAGAAGATGAAAACACATGTTATCACTTATCAACCACTTTGAGTACTCAAAATACACATAAATATGCCATCCATAAAATATATGGCATAAATCAACCTGATATTAGTAATGCTTCCCTGAATTCAACATTTGATGCGACTATAACAAGATGATATAATGTCAACACAGTTAGTAATATATAGTTAGTTTAATTTCTATTTGATGTTCCCTCATATACAATAGAAACCATGATTTGCATATTGTTTTATTAGAAAGACTTAAGAAATCGTACCCTAACTGTAAGAAACTTCTCTTTCAAATGTCCACAAAAGTGACACATATGCACTCTGTTACCCCTCATTGCATGTTTCAATTTTAGGGTCTGACCAGTAAAATAGGGATTAGGGATTTTTATAACTTAATCATATCTATCCACCTACTTGTTTTGTTGATAAGGATAGCTTCGGTGACTTTCTATCATTTGTCTTGTAAATGTGCACATGAATCCATCATTATATGGTGTTGCTTTGCTGCCGGAAACAAAAGAACTCTTGACCCAAAGATTTGACCCAATTTTAGGGGTATCATGCAACTTAAGCTTTATGCCTCATTTAAATGTGGTTAGCCTATTTTACCAAAGCTGGAGGTTGTTGACTTGATAAAAGATCAGGTGGATGGGTTTAGATCACCTAGTAGCACCAAGCACTAGCATTGATTTCCCTTGAGGATTCAAGTAGAGGCTAGATGAGGATGCATATGGGGTTACTAATAATGAGGATCCCATTATAGGGGAGGAGTTTGTTAATGTGTATTTATTTGTTGTAGATGTTATTTGGATATTGGAGGCAATTTAGGACCTTGATTTTTACACATTTTGTTTCAAATATGTATCGAACTTGTGTGATTTTATTATATTCGCCCTTATATGATCATGATATATACATGATCAAATTTTGTGTATTTGGTGTCTAATGGTTTGGATATATATATATATATGGAGGAAGAACTTGAGTGGTTACATAAGGATCATGGGCACCAGAGGATAATTTACAACTGTAAGGGGCGAGGAGGAATTATTCATACCTCCGAAAAACAAGTGTGAATCCTTCATGCTGCCAAACAAGTTCATGTCTAGATACTGCAAGAGCTTTGAAGGTTTGCATAACATTTGTAGAAAATCCACTAACTTCAATTAGTTGAGAAGATGAAAACACATGTTGTCACTTATCAACCGCTTTGAGTACACAAAATACACATAAATATGCCATCCATAAAATAAATGGCATAAATCAATCTGAGATTAGTAATGCTTCCCTGAATTCAACATTTGATGCAACTATAACAAGATGATATAATGTCAACACAGTTAGTCATATATAGTTTGTTTAATTTCTATTTGATGTTCCCTCGTATACAATAGAAACCATGATTTTCATATCGTTCTATTAGAAAGACTTAAGAAATCGTATCCTAACTATAAGAAACTTCTCTTTCAAATGTCCACAAAGTGACACATATGCACTTTGTTACCCCTCATTGCATGTTTATATTTCAGGGTCTGCGGGCCAGGACTGCCAAATGTTATGTATTTCGTCTTTCAGGTTTTTTATTAGAAAAGCCCTAGATTAGGAAGCAACTCGAGCCTAAACCAGTAATTTCCAAATTGCAGCGACAACAAAGATTTTCCATAAGTTATTTTGTGCTTGTTTGAATACTTTGGATGTCAAAATATAACAAAAGCAACAGCTGGAAGATTAAACCTTGGAAAGGATGCAACTAGCATTGAATTCTCCGTTGTACCTGCTGCTACGTATATTAATAATGAATATCATCCATCTCAACGTTAAATAACTCTTATGTTTGGCTAAATATCTCTGACTGTCACTTCATATAACATAAAAGGAATTATTATCATTATCTCATATGTCAGTTGGCTATAGCATATAGTCAAATGGGGAATATTTGTTGTTTTCTTCATAAGAATTGTTCTCTTCAATGATTGACCCCACCTCCTTTTCTGTTGTTTCTTAACTTTAGTCCTCTAGTAGTCGTTTTCTATTGGAAGATATACCAAAAGGATATTTTATGTAGTATCTTCTCGCATTAGATTAACCACCACATGCTGCAAGGCATACCATCTGCTATAGGTATCTTCCAAACTAGAGTATACACTTTTGTTTTGGCGTTATTCCCATAATTATACCATTGCTTTTGCTATTGCTTTATTCCCTATTTTGTTGACTGCTGACTATGTGGCTTTTCTTGCTTAGCATACTCAATAAAAGGCAGCAACCAATCATTATATCAGGTCTATTACCCCATATAATACCTCTTTTGTCATGCCTTTATTTAATGTTGGTCTTCCAAATTGCAGCGACAACAAAGATTTTTCGTGAAGTTATTTTGTGCTTGTTTGAATACTTTGGTTGTAAAAATATAAGAAAAGCAGCAGCTAGAAGATTAAACATAAGAAACTAAAGATAAGGCATGTAAGTTAAGTGCCACAACTTCATTCAACAAATTGCATCTCTGTACTTTTTTTGGACAGGGAAAGAATCCAGTAACAGAGGCTTTGCTAATAGATGTGATTGGGACAGAAGGACTACAAAAACTCCAATATTTAGATCCTGAATCCTTAATTAGTTTCCTGAGAATAAAATCATCTCAAATTCATCAACCTGATCCATCTAATCAACAAGTTCTACATGAATCAATAAATTCCCCATCCAGTCGAGGGTCGAGTAAAAGATCTAAGAAAAGATCATCAATAGTAGCAGCCAATAATGAAGAATAGTGTGTCGACGCATTTTCTAATGTTCTAGCAACACCTGGCACCACAAATTCTTGTTTAGTCTCGACTTATGAATCATGTGTCTTTACTTTAGGTTCTAAAATAGAGTATGACCCTATTTCAGGGGAGATACGAAGAACATATGTAGGAAAAACCTTCATGAATAGGCTAAGGGAATCTTGCCTTCAGAGATTTAGAGACCATCTTCATCTCACCTTCTCTAAAATTCCACTTCACTTGAAAAAAATGGTGATACAGGACACAGAGAGTGAATTTGGGGCTAGTGACGAAGGTAAAATCGCAAATGACTGAAAAACTGTAAAAGGTTTCGTTGCAACCAAACTAGAAAAATAAAAAATTTCCTTAGGATCAAAGGCTTAAACAAAGGCCATTTGACATACCTATGAAGGTATGGAAGGAATTGGTAAAATCCCATGAGAAGTTGGAAGCACAAAGAAAGGTCGGCGAGGAGATCACTCAGGTATTGAATTTTTCATTCAATATGATATTTCAAATGTATTAATACATATTAAAAATTTATAGTTTTATTTTGTGAAATTGAATTCAATTGATTTATTTATAAGGACAAGGCCTCCAAGGCGAGGGTAGCAAAGTCAAAGGCCACTCATCGTAGTGGCCAGAAAGGTTTAAAAGCACTGATAACAACTTTTGTAAGTATATTAAATCTGTGATATTTCTTCTTATAGAAGTTGTAGTAACATAATTTCAATCTTATCTAATTTCTCCATATGTACTAATTTGGAAGGAACAAAAATATGGAAGACGTCCAAATAACCTAGAGAAAGAAGTGATGCAACAAAAGAAATGGATTGATTTCATTTTGTGGATGGAGACTGAGGTATGTATGCTAATATAATGAGTTTTGTTAAATAACTAAGGTACATACCCTTTGCCAACATTTTCAATCTACTAGCATAACTTCTTCTCTTTCTCATTCTCCACCATGTTAGCGGCATAGACCTAGGTCTCTGTATGGATCTCCAACCTTTCCAATTCTAGGGTAAAATAACCAGTCTCAAATAGCTCACCAACCTCCATCTGTTACCCACCAACAATTAGGTTCATAGTTTGAATAGTTGTTGGGTGGAAATCATAGTCTTCAGGAGGTAATTTTTCCATGATGATGTTGATTAGAAGAAAAACCAGGCATGCTAAGCGCATAAGAAGCTTTGTTTTTTCAGTTTTGGGCACTGTAACATCCCTAAAAGGTCAAAATCTATCCAAATATCAGAGAATAGAAGACAATTTTGGCTTCATTATGAAAGTGAAAATGGCATGTTTTGATTAGGCTTATTTTCTATATTGGTTATGCTTATTTTCTATATGTAGCTTGTTGTCAGTTTTACCAAATGAAAATTCAGTTTGTTACATCCATTTTAACGAAGACCTTCTATTAGAAATTAGGAATCCAACTGACCATTCTTACCGGAGACAGCTTTGCTGTAGCTGCAATTATTGAAAAAGAGGTACAGATATATTCCAAGCTTTGAACATTGGAATCAATTCATTATCATTCTAATGAAAAGGGTAGACTATTCTCTACAATGTAATCTTTCACAGTTAAGAAAATTACCTATGGTAATTGGTTATCTCTTGGTTGCATTTTCCATGTGGAAGTGGCAACCACCCCAACGCCACTAGGAGCCTACATTTACACACCTTCATAAATGCGTTCAATGAATACCCACCTTCAACGCTTTTCAATTTCATTTATATAGCATTTAAATTACCCTTAAATGCTGATTTCTTCTTGGCGTGGGCTACCCAGGGTCTGTTATCAGTGCCCAATAATCTTCCAACAGCTTTTAGTTAATCCATACGTAAGTTATAATGCTTTGAGTGTATGATAATTGAGATTATCTTCCCTCCATAAAATGCAAAATAAAAATCGAGATCAGATCATCTTCTACACACCTGGATGAACTGCAGAACTGGCAAGGCTTCACAACAAAGAGTTCATATCATTTTCTTCAATTATTGTTTAACTCTCTTGGATCATATAACCATCTCCTTGGATATAGCAACCCCAATGAATATGATCCTATCCATGTCATATTTAACACGGTCTGGCATAAATATGAAGGGTTTGAACTTTGAAGACTTGAAGGCATCTTCTTGACTGATTCAAAGAGTAGGTCAATTACAATGCTCCAAATACTAAGGCTTGCAAGGAAGGTATGAGAAGAAAACTAGCTCTTAGCCAAGCCCATATTGATGAAACAGGTTATACCAACCACCTCCCAAAAGAGAAAAGAGAAGCAAGCTGACCCCTTGTAAAACTCAACTGCAGGAAGAACATTGAAGATTGAACTTCAAGTTTTTATAGCTTAAAATTTAATTCTGTAGACACAAATACAATTTTCTTTCAGACAACAAATAAAAGGAGAATTACAAATTCAACTTTTTAAATCTCCCTTCATAATGGAGATAAAGATAAGATAAAATAATTTTATTGATGTCCAAGGAATGACCACAAAAGTAGGGTCAATGGGAATGTTTGGTATTAAGATGTTAATACAAAGTGGGAGCACTTAGGTGGATCCTATGAAAATGAAATGCATAAATAAAGTATGACTAAAACCTAGATATTGAACTCCGAAGAGGGAGAGCCAATTTAGGAGAGATGTATAGAGATAGTAGATATAGGGCCTGTGAAACAAATGGTGTATTTCTGTCATAGTACGTTGGGACCATCTCTCCTAACATCTGAGGCCGAGTGGAGAGAAAACCATTGACTTCTATCAAATATTCAATCAGGTATTAGAATATTTCATGGGTCTTATGACTGAACCTAATGCCAGCATGCACGAGGAGAAATTTTGTGCCTTATATTCTTAATTTTATTACAGAAAGTGAAAATGGGGAGCTTTTCAACCCAGTTAAAGAGGAGGAAGTGAATAAAGTCATCTTCTCAGTCCACCAGGATAAAGCTCCTGGTCCAGATGGATTTCCAGCCATATTTTATCAAAGGTTTCAGCACATTTTTATAAGGGACCTTGTCAAAATGGTTGAGGAAGCTAGATCCACTAGGAAGGTTAGTGGTAGAATTAAGTTGTTAACTCCACCTTCCTAACTTTAATCCCAGAAATGATCCAAATGAATTTTTCAGATTCCAACCCATTTATTTTGTAAAGTCTCCTTTAAGGTTTGCTCCAAGATAACAACAAGGAGGATTAGTGCATTACTACCCAATCTTATCTCTGGTGAGCAAGGAATATTTGTCCGTAATCAACTCAGGAAGCTCTCCACTCTTCCAGAAAATCCCATTGGAAAGACATTATAATTAAGCTAGATATTTCAAATGGTTTTGACGGGGTCAATCAACTCATTCATTCTCAAAGCTATAATCTCTAAAAGCATTATTGGTTGGCTCAAAGCTTGCACAGATTCTCCTTGGATTCCCCCCCCTTGTAAATGGTAGGAATGCTGGGTTTTTTAGTGCATCCAAGGGTATAAGACAAGGATTCCGCTTCTCCCCCTTCTTATACATCATTATGGAAGAGGCCTTGGGTATAGCTCTAGACAATGGAAGAATACAAGGCATCCTCCCAAGAATTTAAATGGTCACTGGTCTTTTACACCCATTTTCGCATAGGTGTCACTAAGCAGTTCTGGGAAGTGTTTCCCCTTGTGACAGAAATTTCAAGTGTTCTGGGCATTTTGTAGTAGTTCCAGGAAATACAACAGTCCCTTGCAACAACACGACAACGACCTGTAGCATACCCATCAGTAGGAAGAAGTCAGTTTATGAAGATAGCAATAAAAAGAAGCAATGCTGGGTAGTTTTCAATCAGTTTAGGCAGTCTTACCCCTGTGAACAGACTTCTCAAATAAAAAAACTCAATACTCTCAGAAAGTATCATCAGGTGGCATTTTTAGGTATTCTGAGGCAACCAAAATTCCATAAGATGATTTGTTGGTCTAACAACTTCCATGTCCAAGCATCATTACATACTTTGGGCACCTTTGACATCCAAACAATAGGCTTGTTGAAATTTTAATTATGGGCAACCTTGAACAGTCCTAACCAATCCTACATGTTGTAAAGGAAAGTTTCCTATGGCTAGGGTTTAGGAGGCCATCAACGTACTGGGGTTGAAAGGTGGATGCAAATGGTTCTGCAAGTAAATACAAACAAGATTCAAAGATTAGAATGGTACATACCTTAGCCAAATGAAGGTTGATCCAAGCAGCCCTTCAATCCTCTTCTTTCTCCTCTTGCTCCTCTTGCTCAAAGAGACTTGCAAAACAAATTATACCTTCCTCAAACCAATATGACCACATATGAAGCAATGATAATCAAATAAACATGAAATAATAATCTGATTAACATCATAATATGATCATAAACAGAGATTCAATCACACATTGAACAATGATTTGGGAAGAAGAAGGACATCACATCTTTATTAATCTTGAAAACAAGTACAAGTATACCTTCTCTTCAAGTTAGACACCTCACGAATCCTTGATCTGGTTCTGCTGCTTCTCTTCTCCAAGGAACTCAGCCTCCAAGCTCTACAACACAAGGATAAAGCTTCTAGGGCAAAGGTGTGGGAAAAGAGAGCTCCAATTCCTCTAGCATGACAATGCAAAAGTTCAAGTCTCCTATCATGGACCTCCGTACCTCTATTTATATGCTTTATGAAGAGTTAGGGTCGAAGACAAAGTAGTTACAACTGAAGGAGTCAGTTGCATAACTACCCAAACTACCCGAATTTCAAAATACGTATTTTTTTGACATTTTCATGAGGCGTATGCGGGTTACAGAGACAAAAGTCATGTACACAGGAGGTACACATAGGTTTCAATATAAAAAGTCACGTATTTAGGGCGTACGCGACTATTATATATAGCAAGTTGTGTACATACGCGGGTTTCCTTAAGGAAACTCGCGTATACATAAAAAAGGCTCATTTTAAGGGTATTTATGGGAATTTAAAGACTTTGGTTTGTTCTAGAAAGTTTTATCTAACACGTATACCTTTCCAACGGTGTAGATATGAGGTCAAACGGAGTTACAAAATGCTAGATATGGGTCCTCCAAGTTAGGTGCTTTTTCAGTGACTTTCAATGACTTTCATGAAGTGTCATCATGGAAGTGTTGACATGTGACAGAATCATGGGAAAGTGGTCATAGGTAGAGATGTGTCATTTTGAGCTATAACAGATGCCCCATAATGTATGAGGTTAGAGGGGAATATGATAACCGAAATACATTATAAAGGAAACAACTAAGTATGGAGAGAGTAGAGAATCCAAGATCAAAAGGCTAGAACAAAGGTACCTGAAAGAGAGATAAATGTCAGACATAACTAATCTCTGGGACATAAAATTCCATACACAAAACATCACCATAAATATATAGGCGGATCCAACACATGTATAACTGATGAAACTATCATGGTCGCTCAATATGCAAAAAGGTGCCATATCAAATCTAAAGGAGTCATGGCCACAAATGAACAAGGTGCATCCATGCTCTATAATCAATCATAGCCACAAAAATACAAGGTGGATCTATGTCTCAGCAAAATGTCATATAAAGTGTGACAAGGTCTTGTGCAGCTTGGGAAATAGCAAAATGTTGATGCTACTGTCAGCCCAAGGTGTTCAATCCAAACTGCCCAAAAGGTACGAATCCTAACCATGCGAATAAAGGAGTTGAGGTCGAACATGGAGGAAACCGTTTGATTACTGGTGAATGATGAAAACCATTAACAAACGTGAGGGAAACTACCATTAATTAAAATGGTCCCTAAGGTACCTAGTACATTCTAACAAGTGTGAGTACAAGGACTTGAACTCAAACACTTGAAGAATCCACTGAGTAGGAGACATTAAGGTATTCCCACTACCCAATAGGAAGGGAAATTGCCACTGATGACTGCAATCCCCAAGGTACTGTCATAAAACTCTAAATCTCATCCCGAGAGCAAGATGTGTTGCAGTCGATAGGAAGAGATCCGTTGGAAGGAATGCATTAAGGCATCCTTCATCATCCAACACGAGGTAAGTAAAAGACTAATTGGATCTGGAATTGGTACTGAATTTCACGACAAGGACCGCCAAATACATGATGTGATGAATTGATACTAGGGAATGGCCTACACAAAAGGTCAAGGCAACTACAGAATGGTCAACAAAGGTTGAATCCTTGAACAGTGAGCACGACACAAAAGTGACTTAGGCAGCTTTTGACACAAAAGGACCGACGACACAAATTGGCAATGTAGGAGACATTGACAGATTCCCCATATAATTGGAAAAGAGATCAACTGAAGGAGTAAGAAACTTTGAATCAGGATAAAGTCAAAATACTAGGACCCAACTGTTGATAGACTCAAAACTGGTGCTTTGTTCAAGGAAACAAGACTTGCTACCATGATGTAAAAAACATGTGAATGAACTTCCCTTCCCCTCTTTCTTGCAAAGGTTTAACGAGTCCAAGAAAGCAACCTTGGGACCTTCTTCATTTTTGGAAACCTCGAAGAAGAGATAGAAGAATGCTTGATAAAGCATTGATTCATGGATTTTATGAGCCCAAACTAGTACATGCTCGTCGATGTTTTCATAGTTTAGAGAGTCTAAAAACTCCAAAGAAGACTCCAGGGGGGGAACTTTTTCGTCCAATTTAGTCTCCTGAGGCCGGAAAAGTATAAAATGTACTAGAGAAGAACTCTCTTAACTTCCGAAGAAGAAAAGGTGCCCCTTTTTTTACTTAGTCAGGGAGGTCCGAAAAAGGTTAAATTACCACCTACACAATGCTCCTTAAAAAGCAGCATATAGCCTGAGTTTTACAAGTGTGAAGGAAGGCAAGATCACTCGAAAAGATCCATTTGATTACGATAAATGGGGCTTACAACAATAAACTTGATGCTTTGTTCTTTAGTGTTTAATAAGCATGACAAAGACATAAAGTACACTCAGAATCTTTTTCATGTTTGGATCCAGAGCACGAAAAAGAGAAAACTAAGCTCATACTGGGGGTTCTTTTTTCGTAAGTTTAGTCCCTCAGGTCCAGAAAAGTGATAAACCTATGCCTGAGAATACTCTTCTTGATTACAAAGAAAAGAGAGTGTTCCTTTCTCATACTATTCCACATGGTCCGAGAAAGCGATAACCTACCACCAATGTGGATTCCCGTTCACATATTCTTAACGAGCCTGAACTAACAAGTTTACTCGGTAGTCAAGTCTATTTTGAGGAGTCAGACCTGGGCCTAAAGAAACTCAATATATTTCCTGTGAAGTTTTAATGAGTCCGAAAAAGTCAACTCGCGGCCTCCTTACTGTTTTTAATGAGCTCGAAGGAGAGCAGAAAGAATGCTCTAAATGCGAGGAGATGAGTGTCAGGGGAAAGCGAAACTAGTTCCAAGCGCAAGGAACAAACCTATGCATAATGCAAGGAACATGAGCAGGATAAAGACACTCAAGGAATGTCTCCTCAAGGTAAGGGGTGTCAAGTTGCAAAGGAAAAATGATACAAGGCTTAGCAACAATGAGAAAAAAGATGAGGGATTATACAACGAGCTAAAAGCGTGGAAGCTGGCATCAGGCTCATAAGCGCAAGGAGGGCACATGAAAATGTAGTTACATCTTGAACAACAAGACAAGGCCTGTAAACAATTGTGAATCCAACTAAGAATCCTGTCTCCAAGAAACAACAACATCATGATCATATTCAGAAGAAAAGATCTGATGTGGGTCACTTTGGCAGAAACACATGTGACTTTGCTATCTTCTATAAAAGGTAAAGTCAAGGCAGAATCGACTGAAGAAGATTCTATAGCACCATAGATCGAGGTTTTATAATCAGTAATATCAACCTCAAAAGGAGAGCAAAAACCAACAAGGGAGATAAAGTCTGCAGGAACAAACTCAGTATCACGGGAGTTGAAAAATTCATAAGAAAAATCAAACTCATCAGGATCGTTGACTTGCTATTCGAAGGGAGAGTCCAAAAACTCAAAAAGTCCAACATAAGAAGACCGATCCATGGAAAGATCAAGCTTACTAAGAAAATCAGGGTTAGACTTAGTCACAACTGAACCAACATCGAATAGAAGGTTAGACTGTATCAAAGACTCTAGGAAGAATTCATCCGAAGGAAAGAGATCATCAGAGATAGGACACATGTCTAAACTTTCAAATGGATCAACAGAGTGGAGAGCAGGATCCATAGTCTGTATAGGATGAATCAACTGGTCAATTGTTGGGACCAAGTCCCGGGAAGGTAAGCATGAAAACAGAGGCTGCTTCTCAATAGCAATTGAATGCAAAGGACATGAGGCCACATAGCTCACCTGTGGTGGGGTAGTGTCTATAGAAACACCGAGAATCAATAAAGGAAAGACTTGGTCTCTAGTTAGGTTAGGAGATGGATCAAGAAAATCCAAGTAATCGATCGTGACAATTTCTTCGCCATGATTAAAGTACATCACACAAAAGAATGTTGACACCACAGCTTGCATGGAATAGACATAATCATGTCCAAGGAGCATATTGAAGTCCAAGGGGTCTTCTATCACCATGAAGTCAACTAAGACGATCTTCCCACCCAAAGTAACAGGTGTTTGAGCAAGAATTCCCAAGGCTATACAAGTTCTTCTATCAAACACCAGTAATTGACTAGCAGCCGACACAAGTCTAGGAGATCCCATGCCTCACCAAGCACAAGCAAACAAGATACTAACTGAAGCTCCTTCATCAACAATACAATGAGCAATCGTGTATGGTTCAACTTTGACCTTTATCTGGAAAGGTGCATTAGAAGGAAGTTGCGGCTCAACTAGGCTATCCCAATCAAAGGAAGAAATCCGAGAGCTTGGTGGGGGTTGATCCGAAGCGAGTTCAGTGCCCCCTTGTTCAGTAAGTTCTGAACTGGCAGTGAAGAAAACATGACTAGCAGACACTTCACTCTCTAAAGGAAGAGTGGGATTGATTGATAATGGAATCGATTTAACCGCTTCATTAAAGTCACTCTCTGAAGGAAGAGTGGGATTGACAAAAGATGACATTGGTTCAATCACATAAGGATCAATCTCCGAAAGAAGAGTGGGATCAACCAAAGTTGAGATTGGTTCGACCACTTGATCAACCAAAGGTTGAGTAGGTTGTTGAGAAACTATAGGTTGTTTAGGAGAAGGAAATTCTTGAGTGTCGTACCACACTCTTTGCACCTTTGCGATAGCAGGGCACTGCTGAGTAAGATGATCTTCCTCACATAGCTTACAAGGGAACTCAAGTTTGCACTTCGAAAGACCATTTTTGTCAATGGTGTCAACATGACTAGCAGTGGCTGACTATTTGCTCTCACCATGAACTACAGAGGCTGAGATTCCCCCCCTAGAATGACCACTAGAGGCTGGGTGACTGGGTCCAAGCTGACTAAGAGAGGATTGTTGTTGAAAAACTTCATAATGTTTTAAAACGGGATGACCATGAAACCAAGCTCTTGGCACCTCCACGATAGAAGGGAATTTATAAGTAAGGTGGTCTCCCTCACAAAGCTTACAAGGAAACTTGGGCTTGTGTTTTGAACAGGTAGTCTTTTCAACAGTGTCAACATGACTTGCAGTGGCTGACAGATTGTCTTTAGCATGAACCATAGAGGCTCAGAGACTACCCCCAACATGAATTGCAAAGGCTGAGAGACTGGGTCCAACATGACCTGCAGAGGTTGGATGGGCACCATCATCATGAACAACAGAGGTTGAATGGTTAGGATCAACATGCTTTGCAGCAGTTGAGTGTGTGCCCCCAGCATGGACTTCAGAGGCTGGGTGAATGGATCAAACATGCCTTGTAGAGGTTGGATGGGGAGGTTCAACTTGAACATCAGAGGTTGAACAGATGCCCTCAGTATGAACTGCAGAGGTTGAGTGACTGGATCCAACATGACTTGGAAAGGTTGGAAGGATCCCACCAGCATGATCAACAGAGCCTGGATGGTGAAGATCAACTTGACGTGCAGAGGTTGACTACTTAGATCCAACATGACTTGCAGAGGTTGGATAGGTGCCCCCAACATGAACTGCAAAGGCTGGGTGGTGAGGTTCAACTTGACTTATAGAGTTTGAACTGGTACCCCCTTTCTTATGTGCCTTCTTCCTATTTCGCCTTCTTTTACTTCTTTTAAACTACTGGTTACTAGTATCAGTACTTTCACCACATGAGTTAGGAGGAGGAGGAGAATCAACTACAGGTGAAGGGGATGCAGTGTTTTTATGCCCTTGATATAATGAGCTTACTTGAGAAGCATCAAGAGCATTCAAGATGGTTGGAGTGGAAAACAACCACACCGGTATCCCTAGGGTGAATCCAGGTAGATTCAAGGTGGCCATCAAAGGAACACCAACATTCCCTGTGAGAGGAATAATACAAGGAGTGCCCAACATGGGGATCTCTTGGTTGGTGTTCAAAGGGGTGTTAGCCATATTTTCAAACAAGGAGACCAATTTTGAGGTCGACAAAAAACCAAAAGTACAAAGCATACACCTGAAGGCAAACTAAGTACAGACAAACCACACAACACTCACTAAAAAATTCCTAAAGCCAAACAGACAAACATGTATAAGATATGCTTTCCAGAAGAAAGCTGATAGACAGTTACTTAGCGTCCCTGTAGATGTTCTTAGGCACAAGCGGAGGAATCACCCACCGCCCTCCCACACCTTCTACCGGGGTTACCTTCCAAGCCCGTCCAAGGTCAACCAGAAATAGCCTTCCTGTGTACCTATGTATGAACCCTAGATGTCAAGGAGACTAAAGGCTACCTTAACTATATTGACAGTCTGGGGGGACAGTTGCAAGCCTGGTTCGTACACATGGGCAGGGTAGCAAAGCCCGAAACCTTGTCTAAGACAGAATCCTCAGATGCGCAAAAACCTTGGTCTACGCTTTGACAAGGAATCAAAGGGTTATCTTCTCAGTCCAAGTCTCCACGCGGCCTCGTGCTTAACTCCTGTTTGAGAGGAACTTCCCATATACAATCAACATAGAAGAGGATTTACCTAGTGATTGGTCAACTACATCTGAAATTTAATACTTGTGGTGAGTTAAAACTCCCTAATCCACAAGTCTAGCCTAAGCTAGTTGGTGTATGACTCTATAAAATAAAACTTACTAATGATTTTTAAATTATATCGTTTATTTTAAGGATTGTTTTTAGTTAGAGGGTAAATGGCATGAAACTTATGTGTTGTTTTGACTCAAAGTTGAAACAAAATGACTACGAAAAGAGAAATGAAATGCAAAAAGCAAAAACTATTCTCTTTCAAATAGAAACTTGAAAGCCACAAAAGAACAAATTCTTTTATTATTATTATTATTATAAAAAACAATGATATGCCATGTAATCTAGACTAAAAAACTAATCTACATGCATATAAAGCAAACATGTGTTTTTTTCTTTTTCTTTTAAAAATGCAAAAGAAAAAATACCTACAAACAAAAGTATACAGATAACAAGAACAAAGCAAAAGGAACTCTACTATACAACCACCAAACAAACTCTAGAATGAACTAAAGTCAGTATAAACCCTACTTGGAAGGAAGGCTTGCATAAGAGACAAGTCAACTACTTTGGCATGGTGAAGTTAACCACCTAAAGAAGAAGGAAACAAACACCAACAAGCTTTTGAACCCAAACAAAGATCACTAACAGAGGCTGACCAGAAACATAAGCCAAAAATCATGCCAAGCAAAGGGGGTGGGGGTAAAGATCAAAGAGAAAACCCTAATGCTATAAAAAGGCTTAGTACATAGATAAAGAACAACCAAAAGAGATGACACTAACTCCCTGGAGTCATGCACTTGCAGAGGACACCAAAAGACCTACGAAACAACCCACAACAGCAGAAAAAACCACAAAAATGGGGAAAAAACATTGTTTTAGGGGCACACGCGGGTTGTACTACTGACAGGTCACGTGTCATATGCGGGTTGACAGTACAACAAGTCACGTGTACAAGCACATGTGGGTTGTACCACTGACAAGTCACGTATCATACACAAGTAGACAGTATAGAAAGTCGTGTGTATCAAACCAGATACGCGACTGTTCAGTCTGCAACTCGCGTATGGGTGGAAAAAATCTCCAAAAAAGGTCAAAAACTGCCTTAGGAAGGCAGGGGAGGTGCTCTATAAAACTGATAAAGTGTTCCTAAGTGGCAAGAAAAACCTAAAACCTTGCAAAAGACTGAAAGAAATACAGAGAAACCCCAAACAGACAAGGCTCTCCCTAGTGCAGTCACCAGTGCTTTTGTAAAGGAAAGTTTCCTATGGCCAGGGTGTAAGAGGCCATCAACATACTGGGGTTGAAAGGTGGATGCAAATGGTTTTGCAAGTAAATACAAACAAGATCCAGAGATTAGAATGGTTCATACCTTAGCCAAACGAAGGTTGATCCAAGCAGCCCTTCAATCCTCTTCTTGCTCCTCTTGCTCCTCTTGCTCCAAGAGACCTGCAAACGAATTATACCTTCCTCAAACCAATATGACCACATATAAAGCAACAATAATCAAATATACATGAAATAATAATCTGATTAACATCATAATATGATCATAAACAGAGATTCAATCACACATTGAACAATGATTTGGGAAGAAGAAGGACATCACATCTTTATTAATCTTGAAAACAAGTACAAGTATACCTTCTCTTCAAGTTCGACACCTCACGAAACCTTGATCTGGTTTTGTTGCTTCTCTTCTCCAAGGAACTCAGCCTCCAAGCTCTGTAACATAAGGATAAAGCTTCTAGGGAAAAGGTGTGGGCAAAGAGAGCTCCAATTCCTCCAGCATGACAATGCAAAAGTTCAAATCTCCTCTCATGGACCTCCCTACCTCTATTTATATGCTTTATGAAGAGTTAGGGTCGAAGAAAAAGTAGTTACAACTGAAGGAGTCAGTTGCATAACTACCCAAACTACCCGAATTTCAAAATATGTATTTTTTTGACATTTTCAGGAGGCGTCGGGTTGCAGAGACAAAAGTCACGTACACAGGATTTACACGCAGGTTTCAATGTAAAAATTCATGTATTTAGGGCGTACACGACTATTATATATAGCAAGTCGCGTACATACGCGGGTGGTTTCCTTAAGGAAACTCATGTATACATCAAAAAGGCTCATTTTAAGGGTATTTATGGCATTTTAAGACTTTGGTGTCTTATAGAAAGTTTTAGCTAACACAGATACCTTTCCAACGGTGTAGAGATGAGGTCAAATGGAGTTACAAAACGCCAGATATGGGTCCTCCAAGTTAGGTTCTTTTTCAGTGACTTTCAATGACTTTCATGAAGTGTCATCATGGAAGTGTTGACATGCGACAGAATCATGGGAAAGTGGTCAGGCATAGATGTGTCATTTTGAGCTATAACAGATGCCCCCTAATGTATGAGGTTATAGGGGAAGATGATAACTGAAATACATTATAAAGGAAACAACTAAGTATGGAGAGAGTAGAGAATCCAAGATCAAAAGGCTCAAACAAAGGTACCTGAAAGAGAGATAAATGTCAGATAGAACTGATCTCTGGGACATAAAAGTCCATATACAAAACATCACCATAAAGATACAGGTGGATCCAACACATGTATAACTGATGAAACTATCATGGTCGCTCAATATGCAAAAAGGCGCCATATCAAATCTAAAGGAGTCATGGCCACAAATGAACAAGATGGATCCATGCTCGATAATCGATCATAGCCACAAAAAAACAAGGTGGATCTATGTCTTAGCAAAATTTCATATAAAGTGTGACAAGGTCTTGCGCAGCTTGGGCAATAGCAAAATGATGATGCTATTGTCGGCCCAAGGTGTTCAATTCAAACTGCCCAAAAGGTAGGAATCCTAACCATGCGAAATAAAGGAGTTGAGGTCAAACATGGAGGAAACCATTTGATTATCGGTCAATGATGAAAATCGTTAACAAACGCGAGGGAAACTACCATTAATTAAAATGGTCCCCAAGGTACCTAGTACATTCTAACAAGTGTGAGTACAATGACTTGAAGTCTAATACTTGAAGAATCCACTGAGTAGGAGACATTAAGGTATTCCCACTACCCAATAGCGAGGGAAATTGCCACTGATGACTGCAATCCCCAAGGTACTGTCATAAAACTCTAAATCTCATCCCGAGAGCAAGATGTGTTGCAGTCGATCGGAAGAGATCCGTTGGAAGGAAGGCATTAAGGCATCCTTCATCATCCAACACGAGGTAAGTCAAAGACTAATTAGATCTGGAATTGGTACTGAATTTCATGACAAGGACCACCAAAGACATGAAGTAATGAATTGATACCAGGGAATGGCCGACACAAAAGGTCAAGGCAACTGCAGAATGGTCAACAAAGGTTTAATCCTTGAACAGTGAGCATGACACAAAAGTGACTTAGGTAGCTTTTGACACAAAAGGACCAATGACACAAATCTGCAATGTAGGAGACATTGACAGATTCCCCATATAATTGGAAAAGAGACCAACTGGAGGAGTAAGAAACTTTGAATCAGGATATGGTCAAAATACTAGGACCCAACTGTTGATAGACTCAAAACTGGTGCTTTGTTCAGGGAAACAAGACTTGTTACCATGATGTAAAAAAAATGTGAATGAACTTCCCTTCCCCTCTTTCTTGCAAAGGTTTAACGAGTCCAAGAAAGCAACCTCGGAACCTTCTTCATTTTTGGCAAGCTCGAAGAAGAGATAGAAGAATGCTTGATAAAGCACTGATTTGTGGATTTTACGAGCCCAAACTAGTACATGCTCATCGGTGTTTTCATAGTTTAGAGAGTCTGAAAACCCCAAAGAAGACTCCAGGGGGGAACTTTTTTGTCCAATTTAGTCTCCTGAGGCCGAAAAAGTATAAAACATACCGAAGAATAACTCTCTTACTTAGTCAGGGAGGTCCAAAAAATGTCAAATTACCACCTACCCAATGCTCCTTAAAAAGCAGCATATAGCCTGAGTTTTACGAGTGTGAAAGAAGGCAAGATCACTCGAAAAGATCCATTTGATTATGATAAATGGGGCTTACAACAATAAAATTGATGCTTTGTTCTTTAGTGTTTAACAAGCATGACAAAGATATAAAGTACACTAGGAATCTTTTTCATGTTTGGATCCAGAGCACGAAAAAGAGAAGACTGAGCTCATACTGGGGGTTCCTTTTCTGTAAGTTTAGTCCCTTAGGTCCAGAAATGTGATAAGCCTATGCCTAAGAATACTCTTCTTGATTTCGAAGAAAAGAGAGTGTTCCTTTCTTGTACTATTCCACATGGTCTGAGAAAGCAATAACCTACCACCAATGTGGATGCCCGTTCACATATTCTTAACGAGCCTGAACTAACAAGTTTACTCGACAGTCAAGTCTATTTTGAGGAGTCAGACCTGGGCCTAAAGAAACTCAATATCTTTCCTGTGAATTTTTAATGAGTTTGAAAAAGTCAACTCGCGGCCTCCTTACTGTTTTTAATGAGCTCAAAGGAGAGCAGAAAGAATGCTCTAAATGCGAGGAGATGAGTGTCAGGGGCAAGCGAAACTAGTTCCAAGCGCAAGGAACAAACCTATACATAATGCAAGGAACATGAGCAGGATAAAGACACTCAGGGAACGTCTCCTCAAGGTAAGGGGTGTCAAGTTGCAAAGGAAAAATGATACAAGGCTTAGTGACCATGAGAAAAAAGATGAGGGATTATACAACGAGCTAAAAGCATGGAAGCCAGCATCAGGATCATAAGCGCGAGTAGGGCACATGTAAATGCAGTTACAGCTTGAACAATAAGACAAGGCCAGTAAACAATTGTGAATCCAACTAAGAATCCTGTCTCTAAGAAACAACAACATCAGGATCATATTCAGAAGAAAAGATCCAATGTGGGTCACTTTGGCGAAAACACATGTGACTTTGCTATCTTCTATAAAAGGTAAAGTCAAGGCATAATCGACTAAAGAAGATTCTATAGCACCATGGCTCAAGGGTTTATAATCAGTAATATCAACCTCAGAAGGAGAGAAAAAACCAACAAGGGAGATAGAGTTTGCAGGAACAAACTCAGTATCACGGGAGTTGAAAAATTCATAAGAAAAATCAAACTCATCAGGATCACTGACTTGCTATTCGAAGGGAGAGTCCAAAAACTCAAAAAGTCCAACATAAAAAGACCAATCCATGGAAAGATCAAGCTTACTAAGCAAATCAAGGTTAGACTTAGTCACAACTGAACCAACATCCAATAGAAGGTCAGACTGTATCAAAGACTCTAGGAAGACTTCATCCGAAGGAAAGAGATCATCCGAGATAGGACACATGTCTAAACTTTCAAATAGATCGACAGAGTGGAGAGCGGGATGCACAATCTGTATAGGATGAATCACCTGGTCAACTGCTGGGACCAAGTCTCGAGAAGGTATGCTGAAAACAGAGGCTGCTTCTCAGTAGCAATTGAACGCAAAGGACATGAGGCCACATAGCTCACCTGCGGCGGGGTAGTGTCTATAGAAACATTGGGAATCAACAAAGGAAATACTTGGTCTCTAGTTAGGTCAAGAGACAGATTAAGAAAATCCAACTAATCGATGGTGACAATTTCTTCGCCATGACTAAAGTACATCACACAAAATAATGCTGACACCACAGCTTGCATGGAATAGACATAATCACGTCCAAGGAGCATATTGAAGTCCAAGGGGTCTTCTATCACCCTGATGTCAACTAAGATTGTCTTCCCACTTAAAGTAACAGGTGTTTGAGCAAGAATTCCCAAGGCTATACAAGTTCTTCTATCAAATGCCAGTAATTGACTAGAAGTTGACACAAGTCTGGGAGATCCCATGCCTCACCAAGCACAAGCAGACAAGATACTAACTGAAGCTCCTTCATCAACAATACAATGAGCAATCATGTATGGTTCAACTTTGACCTTTATCTGGAAAGGTGCATTAGAAGGAAGTCGCAGCTCAACTAGGCTATCCCAATCAAAGGAAGCAATCCGAGAGCTTGGTGGGGGTTGATTCGAAGGGAGTTTAGTGCCCCCTTGTTCAGTAAGTTCTGAACTGGCAGTGAAGAAAACATGACTAGTAGACACTTCACTCTCTAAAGGAAGAGTGGGATTGATCGACAATGGAATCAATTCAACTGCTTCATGAAAGTCACTCTCCGAAGGAAGAGTGGGATTGACCAAAGATGACATTGGTTTAATCACATCAGGATCAATCTCCAAAAGAAGAGTGGGATCAACCAAAGTTGATATTGGTTCGACCACTTGATCAACCAAAGGTTGAGTAGGTTGTTGAGAAACTATAGGTTGTTTAGGAGAAGGAAATTCTTGAGTCTCGGACCACACTCTTCGCACCTCTGAGATAGGAGGGCACTGGTGAGTAAGATGATCTCCCTCACATAGCTTACAAGGGAACTCAAGTTTGCATTTCGAAAGACCATTTTTCTCAACGGTGTCAACATGACTAGTAGTGGCTGACTATTTTCTCTCAGCATGACCTACAGAGGCTGAGATTTTTCCCCCAGCATGACCACTAGAGGCTGGGTGACTGGGTCCAACCTGACTAAGAGAGGATGGTTGTTGAAAAACTTCATAATGTTCAAAATCGGGATGACCATGAAACCAAGAACAAAGCAAAAGGAACTCTGCTATACAACCAACAAACAAACTCTAGAATGAACTAAAGTCAATATAAACCCTAATTGGAAGGAAGGCTTGCATAAGAGACAAGTCAACTACTTTGGCATGGTGAAGTTAACCACCTAAAGAAGAAGGAAACAAACACCAACAAGCTTCTGAACTCAAACAAAGATCACAAACAGAGGTTGACCAGAAACATAAGCCAAAAATCATGCCAAGCAAAGGGGGTGGGGGGAAAGAGCAAAGAGAAAACCCTAATGCTATAAAAAGGCTTACGACATAGATAAAGAACATCCAAAAGTGATGACACTAACTCCCTGGAGTCATTCACCTGCAGAGGACACCAAAATACCTACGAAACAACCCACAATAGCAGAAAAAACCACAAAAATGGGGAAAAAACATTGTTTTAGGGGCACATGCGGGTTATACTATTGACATGTCGCGTGTCATACATGGGTTGATAGTACAGCAAGTCGTGTGTACAAGCATGCGCGGGTTGTATGACTAACAAGTCGCGTATCATACATGAGTTGACGGTAGAGAAATTCGTGTGTACCAAACTAGACACGCGATTGTTCAGTCTGTAACTCGCGTATGGGTGGAAAAAATCCCCCAAAAAGGTCAAAAATTGGCTTAGGAAGGCAGGGGAGGTGTTCTATCAGACTGATAAAGTGTTCCTAAGTGGAAAGAAAAACCTAAAACCTTGCAAAAGACTCAAATAAATACAGAGAAACCCCAAACAGACAAGGCTCTCCCCAGTGGAGTCACCAGTTCTGTTGTAAAGGAAAGTTTCCTATGGATAGGGTTTAATAGGCCATCAACGTATTGGGGTTGAAAGGTGGATGCAAATGGTTTTGCAAGTAAATAGAAACAAGATTCAAAGATTAGAATGGCTCATACCTTAGCCAAATGAAGGTTGATCCAAGCAACCCTTCAATCCTCTTCTTGTTCCTCTTGCTCCAAGAGACCTACAAAATGAATTATACCTTCCTCAAACTAATATGACCACATATAAAGAAATGATAATCAAATAAACATGAAATAATAATCTGATTAACATCATAATATGATCATAAACAAAGATTCAATCACACATTGAACAATGATTTGGGAAGAAGAAGGACATCACATCTTTATTAATCTTGAAAACAAGTACAAGTATACCTTCTCTTCAAGTTCGGCACCTCATGAAACCTTGATCTGGTTTTGCTGCTTCTCTTCTCCAAGGAACTCAGCCTCCAAGATTTGCAACACAAGGAGAAAGCTTTTAGGGCAAAGGTGTGGGAAAAGAGAGCTCCAATTCCTCTAGCATGACAATGAAAAAGTTCAAGTCTCCTCTCATGGACCTCCCTACCTCTATTTATATGCTTTATGAAGATTTAGGGTCGAAGACAAAGTAGTTACAACTGAAGGAGTCAGTCGTATAACTACCCAAACTACCCAAATTTCAAAATACGTATTTTTTTGACATTTTCAGGAGGCATACATGGGTTGCAGAGACACCAATCAAGTACATAGGAGGTGTACATAGATTTCAATGTAAAAATTCGCTTATTTAGGGCGTACGCAACTATTATATATAGCAAGTCGCGTACATACGCGGGTTTCCTTAAGGAAACTTGTGTATACATAAAAAAAAAGCTCATTTTAAGGGTATTTCTAGGCATTTTCAGACTTTGGTGTCTTATGGAAAGTTTTAGCTAACCCAAATACTTTTCCAACAGTGTAGAGATGAGGTCAAACGAAGTTACAGAACTCCAGATACGAGTCCTCCAAGTTAGGTGTTTTTTCAATGACTTTCAATGACTTTCATGAAGTGTCATCATGGAAGTGTCGACATGCGATAGAATCATGGGAAAGTGGTCACATGCAGAGATGTGTCATTTTGAGCTATAACACTACAGGCCATGAAGATCAAAATTAAGCGCTTGGAAGAAGGTTGGATAGCAGTGATGAATAACAGTCCCTCTTCTCTTGAATGAGCAGGACAATGAGGCAACCTACAGTGCAGTTGGTGATGTTGAGTTCACAATATTATAGAATCTACATGGGACGCCCAGAGTTAAAATATTGTAACTACAGAAGTTGTTCTATTTGTATTATTGTTATTCCTCCATTCAAATATGTCCTTGATGTAATTAGTCATGTAAAAGTCATGAGATAAAATCTCTGTTGTAACTCAGCTGCAATAGATCAAAATGGGGGGCATTGTATTCAACATGTAGCAAACCCTTAGTGAACAGTCTCAAATATTTGAACATTTCATCCCTAAAAAATGTTGTGATGAATTGACTGAATACATCATCATCTCAACTGGCAATGCTAAGAAAAAGCCTATAGAACTTTCAAACTACCACCCAATTGATGCTACAAGATGTCATAGGTGGTGTGATGTGCTTGATAGGGCTCATGAATGTTTTGTTGGCTGCATCAAGTCTGATGTTGTAAGTTTCAGGCCTAAAGCATGGGGTATGTTGTTGATTGCCTCTGCAAAACAAAATTGTCTGACACAGCCTGTCTGCACCTCCACTGTTTGAACCTACACTACAAATTCTATCCATATGGAGAATAGATTGTGCACTTGTTTTTTATTAAACAAGCATTCAACTCGAGGTATGGATGTTGTTCTTGTGTGCATCCAGGATTTACATATATGTGCCTCTTCTTTGGATCACAAAGCATATACCATTGTGAATTAGCAGTTGCATCTGCCTGTGATGCACAATGGGGGTGTTAGTGACCCCTTTGGTTGACTTATGTTCCTTTATATTTTTACTTGGTCATAGAGCCCCTATGGTGTATACATTTAGTAAGATGACTTTTATTTTATGGTTTTTATTTTTGGATGATTGGCACTTTATTGTTTTTATTTTTGAACCATTGGTACTTTATGGTTTTTATTTTTTGGACCATTGGTACTTTATGGTTTTTATATTTGGACCATTGGTACCTTATGGTTTTAATTTTTGGACTATTGAAATTTGATACCCTATCCTAAGTCAACTTAACTTTATGTTTTTATTTTGTAAGACCATTGGACCTTTGGTACCCTAAACTAAGTCAGATATATTCCAAGCTTTTAAAATTGGAATCAATTCATTATCATTCTAATGAAAAGGGTAGATTGTTCTCTACAATGTAATATTTCAGAGTTAAGAAAATTGCCTATGGTAATTGGTTATCTCTTGATTGCATTTTCCATGTGGAAGTGGCAACCACCCCAATGCCACTAGGAGCCTACATTTACACACCTTCATAAATGCGTCCAATCAATACCCACCTTCAACACTTTTCAATTTAATTTATACAGCGTTTAAACTGCGCTTAAATGCTGATTTCTTCTTGGCGTGGGATACCCAGGGTCTGTTATTAGTGCCCAATCATCTGTTATCAGCTTTCAGTTAATCCATGCGTAAGTTATAATGCTTTGAGTGTATGAGAATTATGCTTATCTGCCCTCCATAAAATGAAAAATAAAAATTGAGAATTGTTCCATTTTCACAGAATGCAAAATAAGGATGGGCAGTCATGTCCAACTTAAAAATTAGGATTGCAAACTGGATGTGATAGCCAAGATAGCTTGTGAAATGGAGGACATCCCTGCTGCAACTTCTGGTTTACATGGATTTTGACTGAGCATTGATATGTTTAACATTAAATATTATATCAATAAATTAATGTTCATAAGAGAAAGACTAGGTTTATCTATAACACTATATTACTCTATTTGTGTACATGTACTAGAATTATCCACCATAGCGGCTTGTGGACATAATTGCAAGGGTTTTAGCTTTAGTACCACCTTGGACCTGTGTCTATCGTGAATCTTAACTACATGCCTCTAATCACTAGCTACATCTTGTGCATAGGAGTTGAACTTGAGATCTTGTCATTGAACATGCATTGGGCATCATGCTAAGGGGAATGGTAAGTTTCTTAGGAGTTATCTGATTGCTATTGTTATCATTATTATTTTAAATATTTCTAGTTTGTCAAATATAATTCTAAAATCTAGGCAGGAGTCTCATGGTCGCAATTGAGTACCTAGAAGCAACATATGATAACCATCTTCAATAAATATGTTTATTACAAATAGGTCAGAGAGCCCAATGATGGGGAATAACTTGATGTAGTTGTAGGGAAGGAGACCTTGGTAGAGGATAAATTTGATGCAAAGAATTGTGAATCAATGGTGCTTATTAAGTTGCCAATAATTGACAACATGCATATAGAAGAGTAGGACTTTGATGGCACATATAATTTGGAGGCAATTGTGAGAGATGCATACTTTTTGTTATGAGATGAATGGTTCATAAATTGATGTTGCACACAAAACACAGAACGAAGGCACTCAAAGTACATAAATGCATATACGAAATATAATATTTTCTTTTTGCAATAATGATACATGATGATTAAAAATGACAAGGAATTGAGCATGAACATTATGGAGGACATCTAAAGACAATACGTTTTGGTCACTTGGGTAGATCCACCTAGTGGGCTTGATATCATGCAAATATGCACAGGAAAATTCACCTAACAACTATAGGTAGACCAACATTAGTCACAGTTGGAAGCCTCTCTATTCGGACTAGTACTTTTTCAGTCTCAGGGAGTACCACTAGGATTCCATCAAAACAATGTCTACAAAGAACTCCAAGATGATTAGCACGCTAAGACTCACTCTTAAACTGTCTGTAAACAGTCAAGAGAGGGGATAAACTATAAATAGAAGTTACAGCGCTTTAGATTATATCCTTAAAGAAAATTATAGCAATGAATTTAAAGGAAAGAGACGACGTGAATGTGCGCCTTAGGCACCTTTGTGCCTGCTGCCACGTATATTAATTAATGAATTTCATCCGTCTCAGCGTTAAATACCTCTTATGTCCTGTCTTTCTTTAATGTTGGTCTTCCAAATTGCAGCAACAACAGAGATTTGCCAGAAGTTATTTTGTGCTTGTTTGAATACTTTGGTTGTCAAAATATAAGAAAAGCAACAACTAGAAGATTAAACGTAGGAAACTAAATATGAGGTACGTAGTTATAAAATACTAAAGGGTTGGGTAGGTTTCCCCAGAAGAAGAAACTAAAGATGGAGGTATGGAATAATCAAATCCTAAAGGTGAGGAACGCCAGTTCTAAATAAGATAAAACGAAAGTCTCAGTGCTTTATAAGATAAAACTAGAAGTTATATGGGTTGCCCAATAAGTGTTTCTGGTGGATCCAATAAAACTCGACAAATGTTATGGATTTATTCTTTTAGGTTTTTTATTATAAAATCCTCAGATTCGGAAGCAACTCAGACCTAACCCAGTAATTTCCAAATTGCAGCGACAACAGAGATTTTCCAGAAGTTATTTTGTGCTTGTTTGAATCCTTTGGTTGTCAAAATATAAGAAAAACAACAGTTGGAAGATTAAACGTTGGATTGGACGCAACTAGCATTGAATTCTCCTCTGTGCCTGCTGCCGCGTATATTAATTAATGAATATTATCCATCTCAACATTAAATACCTCTTATGTCATGTATTTCTTTAATACTGGTCTTCCAAATTGGAGTGACAACAGAGATTTTATAGAAGTTATTTTGTGCTTGTTTGAATACTTTGGCTGTCAAAATATAAAAAAGCAAGGGCTGGAAGATTAAACGTAAGAAACTAAAGATGAGGCATGTAGTTATAAAATACTAAAGGGTTGATTAGGTTGCCCCATAAGAAGAAACTAAAGATGGAGGTATGGAATAATCAAATCCTAAAGGTGAGGAACGCCAGTTCTAAATAAAGATAAAATGAAAGTCTCGGTGCTTTATAAGACAGAACTAGAAGTTACATGGGTTGCCTGTTGACTGCTGACTGTGTGGCTTATAAGTTAAACTACTGCTTTATTCCCTAATTTGCTGACTATTGACTGTGTGGCATTTCTTGCTTAACATACTTAATAAAAGGCACCAACCAATCATTATATGAGGTTTATTACCCCTCATTTTGTATGGGTGTCCGTGTGTTATCTTAATCATAGTCTTCAGGAGGAAATTTTTCCATGATGATGTTGATTAGAAGAAAAACCAGGCACGCTGAGCACATAAGAGGCTTTGTTTTTTCAGTTCTGGGCACTGTAACATCCCTAAAAGGTCAAAATCTTGCAAATATCAGAGAAGAGAAGACAATTTTGGGTTCATTGTGAAAGTGAAAATGGCATGTTTTGATTAGGCTCATTTTATATATTGGTTATGCTTATTTTCTATATGTAGCTTGTTCTCAGTTTTGCCAAATGAAAATTCAGTTTGTTACATCTATTTTAACAAAGACCTTCTATTAGAAATTAGGAATCCAACTGACAATGCTTACCGGAGATAGCTCTGCTGCAACTGCAATTATTGAAAAAGAGGTACAGATATATTCCAAGCTTTGAACATTGGAATCAATTCATTACCATTCTAATGAATAGGGTAGATTATTTCTCTACAATTTAATCTTTCAGAGTTAAGAAAATTACCTATGGTAATTGGTTATCTCTTGGTTGCGTTTTCCATGTGGAAGTGGAAATCACCCCAACGCCACTAGGAGCCTACATTTACACACCTTCATAAATGCGTTCAATCAATACTCACCTTCAACGCTTTTCAATTTCATTTATACAACATTTAAACTGACCTTATATGCTTATTTCTTCTTGGTGTGGGCTACCCAGGGTCTGTTATCAGTGCTCAATAACCTGTGTGGGCTAATCAGGGTCTGTTATGAGATAAATGGTTCATAAACTGATGTTGCACATAGAACATAGAACGAAGGCACTCAAAGTGCATAAATGCATATACGAAATATAATATTTTCTTATTGGAATAATGATACATGATGATTTAAATGACAAGGAATTGAGCATGAACATTATGGAGGACATCTAAAGACAATACATTTTGGTCACTTGGGTAGATTCGTGGGCTTGATATCACGCAAATATGGATAGGAAAATTCACCTAACAACTATAGGCAAACCAACATTAGTCACAGTTGGAAGCCTCTCTATTCAGACTAGTCCTTTTCCAGTCACTAGGGAGTGCCACTGAACTGACTCAGTGTTTTGGATAACTTTCATTGCTTTTGGGAAAGAAATATCTTTTTTGTTTTCCTAAAAGCTTCCATGTAATGTTCCATTTTTATAAAAAGGGAATAACCGAGGACTAATAGCACTAGGAGCATAAAGGTACATCAATTCAATATTATTAAGTCATTAGTGTAGTAAGAAGGCCATAAGAGGTCATATCATAAAGCATGCGGAGCATGAAGGCCTTATTTTAGTGTTAAAGTCAACATGAAATTAGAATTGCATGCATGCAAAAGTGAAGCATAAACCCTAAAAGTGACATGTAAACCCTAAAATTACATGCTATTCTATTTAAGAAGGGTTATTGGAGCAAAGAGATATCTATTGTTATTGTTGATTGATTTTGGAGTTTTGAGCAGCAACACAGCGTGCGGCCGTGACAATTGGGGTTGGAGATGGTGTCTTCAGCTAGCGAGGGTTCGACAGTGAGATATATGCCCAAGTCTCTTATTGGGATAGATGATCCAGGTTTATCCATTGCATCCATCATATACTACAGTATTCAGAGATCCAACACATTCCGAAGGGTTATTAGCAGATCCATGTTTTGTAGCCGGAAGTAGCAGGGAAAACACAAAAGGATTTACTATGACCATAAAACCTAGTCTTTCCTCCACATGTCAGCTTCCTCTTTCTCAACAGGCCTATCCTATGGTATGCAATGATTATCATCCATCAGTTTTATCACCTGGAGCAGCTGTCAACCAAACAGATCAGTTGGGGGGTGAGCAACAGAACTGCTAATCAATTCGCTAGGGCACTTAGAGGTAGCCAAACCTCTGCATGTGCCAGGCCATCTCTTCGGCATCAGCAGATGAACAAGCTCAGAAAGTTTCATCTCGAACAAACCTCTCCTCCTACAAAAACGTCACCTTCAGTCTGGAGGGTTTTTACGGTACTGTAGGGCGGTAACACCGTAGGAAAAGAGCATTATTAGACCACCCATACGGATCCTTATGCATGCAGTTATCTCTGGAGTCATTATCAGCCAGAATATCAGTGGTAAGTTAGTAATTTCTCTCTGCAAAACCCTAACCCTAATTCAGCTATATTTTAGGGAATTTTTGCATGGCGAGTTTGCATGCACAGTTATTTTGAAAATTTGTATGATATTGAGTGTGCGAGTCAACACTATCATAGAACATTAGAGAATATCAATATTTGGGATATTACAGTGGTATCAGAGCATGTTCCTTTCCAGCTGTGGGCATGCAAAATTGTAAATGAATTCAGAAGACCCATACAACATTACTTACTGGAGACAGAGGTTTAGAAACAGTGATAGAGGAGAAGAGGAGTTGGGGGACAGAGAGTATCATTTTGTAAAGGGCAAAGAAACAATGGCCGATGATGATAAAAAAACTTTCAATTGTCTCATATTAGCCATAAAAGAACTCACTACTGGGAAAAAAGAAATGATGAGTACCTTCAGGCAAATGATAGAGAAAAATGGGCCCACCCCACACAATCCCTTGTTTCCCAATAGCGATAAGGTATCCACTAGTAGTAGTGGGGAGCACTTACATACCAACATGCAGAGCCATCCCCATATATACAATAAGCCTTTCCAATCTACCATGCCTCAATTCTTAGATAGTCTAGCTGCAATGCCTTTAGCACAAGTAGAGCCAGAAGAATCAATGAGTGCCTATCTGAGAGAGTATAGAGCTTTAGGAGATGAATTCCATTCATCCATGACCTTCATTGACTTCTGCCACTTTAAAAGTAAGAACAAATCCAGAGCTTACAATAGGACATTCACCCAGAACTATGAGTTACAACGCACCGTAGGGGAATTGACTATCCCTACCTTTGAGGGTACCCTGGGTGGCCCAACTCGGAATTGGGTGCAGAAGTTGGATACATAATTCTAGCTCAACCCCATGATTGAGACAGATGCCATTAAATTGGCTACTTTGCATTTGGATGAGGATCTCCTTAAAGGCATAGTTGGGGGAGTGAAGAAATATGAGCATGAAGTACAAGTTGTTGGTGAGTTTCATTCGGAGTTAACAGTACATGATGAGGATGTGCATGAGGAGATAGCATTAGAGCCATTCTGTGAGTCTAGTGACACAAACACATTTTCTAGTCAGATTATGGACAAACCATGTGATGAGTTGGTGTTGGTACACTCTTCATCACCTACAGCAGGAATCCAGACAGTTATGATAGGTGAAATACATGAGGTGTAAGGCAATGAGCTCAGTAGTCAAGACAGTGAGCAATCATACATGGAGGTTAGGGAGAGTTTATACATGCATGCGATAGAGCTTCCAGATGATAGTCATTGAAAGAAGATTGAACGGGTTAAAGAAAGCATTCTAGTGATGAAAGAGAGGACCAAGATACTCTGAGACACCATAGTACAACGAGATGTTGAGCTTACAGTTCTTCAAGTTGTATGTATCGAGTTAGAGGTCAGGATTTCTAGTAATGAAGAGCAGTTGGATTCCTTGATGGGGAAGTAGAAGAAATATACTATTGCATTTCAAAGCAGTCCTATTTAGGAGTACATAGACAAGGCTTGTAGTAGCTTGAGTCCACATTTGCATAATGGCAGATGGTTTTTACAGGTTGGCCAGGATTGATAAATTGGGTAGCGGTATATGAGCATTCCAATTGAAATCAGAAGGGAAAAATGTCAGCTTGGTAGGATTATTCCTTGTGATGGTGCTTATGGACAAGGTGATTTTTGGGGGTCTAATGAGATTAAGGGGTGGTGTCTTATTGAGTGGGCAATTCTTGGGAAGCCATTCCTAGCCAGGGGTGTAGCCCCATAACAGCCTTGGGATATTTGGGATGAAAGATGCACACATTTGCATTGGGATCCAGGTGGGATACCTTATGAGGGATGGATACAATGTTTACGAATGGAGTTACTTGGGAGTCTTCAAGATGCTCCTTGTGTTGATACTACGCAGGGTAGTGGTGGATGCATTTTGACCTCTACAATTCTTAGATTGATTTGGGACCCTGGGATTACAGTGATTGACAGTTTAGTGATTGCTAGAGGATGCTTTCAGGAGGTCTCTGGTGATGGTACCATGCAGTGTAGTGTTTTTAGCAGAGGGTGCTATAGATATCCTAGGACAATTTGGGACCCTGGGATCATCCCCAGATTCAGTTGGTTCAGTTGATTGATTATGAATTTGCGTTGGCATTTCTTGAGGACAAGCAATCTTTGGCGAGGGAGGACTGTAATGTTCCATTTTTATAAAAAGGGAATAACTGAGGACTAATAGCACTAGGAGCAGAAAGGTAAATCAATTCAGTATTATTAAGTCATCAGTGTGGTAAGAAGGCCATAAGAGTTCATATCATAAAGCATGTAAAGCATGCAGGCCGTATTTTAGTATTAAAGTCAACATGAAATTAGAATTGCATGCATGCAAAAGTGAAGCGTAAACCCTAAAAGTGACATGCAAACCGTAAAAGTACATGATATTCTATTTAAGAAGGGTTATTGGACCAAAATTGATATCTATTGTTATTGTTGATTGATTTTGGAGTTTCGAGCAGCAACACAGCATGCAGCTGCGACAGTTGAGGTTGGAGACGGTGTCTCCAACTAGCAAGGGTTCGACAGTGATATATCTGCCCTAGTCTTATTGGGATAAATCATCCAGGTTTATCCATTGCATCCATAATATACTACAGTATTCGGAGATCCAACACATTCCAAAGGGTTATTATCAGATCCACATTTTGCAGCCGGAAGTAGCAGGGAAAACATAGAAGGATTCACTGGGAGCACAAAACCCAGTCTTTCCTCTGCATGTCAACTTCCTCTTTCTCAACAGGCCTATCCTACGGTATGTAGTGATTATCAGCCATCAGTTTTGTCACCTGGAGTAACTATCATCCAAACAGATCAGTTGGGGGGGTGAGCAGCATAATTGCTAATCAATTTGCTATAGCACTTAGAGGCAGCCAAACCTATGCATGTGCCAGGCCATTTCTCCGGCATCAACAGACGGACAAGCTCAGAAAGTTTCAGCCCGAACAGACCTCTCCTCCTACAAAAACGTCACCTTTAGTCTGGAGGGTTTTTACGATACTGCGGGGCAGTAACACCGGAGGAAAAGAGCATTATTATACCACCCATCTGGATCCTTATGCATGCAGCTATCTCTGGAGTCATTATCAGCCAGAATATCAGTGGTAAGTGTTAATTTATCTTTGCAAAACCCTAACCCTAATTCAACTATATTTTAGGGCATTTTTGCATGGCGAGTTTGCATGCATAGTTATTTTGCAAATTTGTATGGGATTGAGTGTGCGAGTCAAAACTATCATAGAACATTAGAGAATATCAGTATTTGGGATATTACATTCCACTTCTTGCCAAAGTCGATCCTCCAACAATTGTTTGTATGAAATCACACCAGTAACAAAGTTATGTCTAGCTAAATATCTCTGATTGACACTTCAAATAACATAAAAGGAATTATTATCATTATCTCATATGTCAGCTGGCTATAGCATATAGTCAAATGGGGAATATTTGTTGTTTTCATCGTAAGAATTGTTCTCTTCAATGATTGACCCCACCTCCTTTTCTTTTGTTTCTTAACATTAGTCCTCTAGTAGTAATTTTCTATTGGAAATATATACCAAAAGGATATTGTATGTAGTCTCTTTTAGCATTAGATTAACCACCACATGTTGCAAGGCATACCAGCTGCTACATGTATCCTCCAAAGTAGAGTATACACTGTTGTTTTGGCCTTATTCCCAGAATTATACCATTGTTATTGCTGCTACTTTATTCCCTAATTTGCCGACTTCCTGACTGTGTGGCTTTTCTTGCTTAACATACTTAATAAAAGGCACCAACCAATCATTATATGAGGTTTATTACTCCCCTTTTTGTATGGGTGTCTATGTGTGATCTTAATCATAGTCTTCAGGAGGTAATTTTTCCATGATGATGATGATTAGAAGAAAAACTAGGCATGTTGAGCGCATACGAGGATTCGTTTTTTCTGTTTTGGGCACTATAACATTCCTAAAAGGTCAAAAGCTATGCAAATATCAGAGAAGAGAAGACAATTTTGGGTTCAATGTGAAAGTGAAAATGGCATATTTTGATTAGGCTGATTTTCTACATTGGTTATGTTTATTTCAATTTCCTACCTTCAACTCTTTTTAATTTCATTTATACAGAATTTAAGCTGCTGTTAAATGCTTATTTGTTCTTGGTGTGGGCTACCCAGGGTCTATTATTAGTGCCAAATAAACTGCGAACAACTTTCAGTTAATCCATGCATAAGTTATAATGCTTTGCGTGTATGAGAATTGCTCTTATCTTCCCTCCATAAATTGCAAAATAAAAATCGAGAATTGTTCCACATGAAACCATGCAGATGGGTGTGTGTATTAGTTTGCCATGTTAATGAGTAGTCCTAGTTTTAGTTATTGGAGAAAACTCTATTGTCAACACAGTGTGTTCCATACCTTTGCCAACATTTTAAGTCTACTAGCATTAATTATTCTCTTGTTCATTCTCCACCATGTTAGCCGCATAGACCTGGGTGTCTGTATGGATCCCTGACCTTTCCAATTCTAGGGTAAAATAACCTCCAGTACCTACAAAGCAATGATTGGACTACTTAGAAGAGTGCCCAATAACCTCTAGTCACCTATCCTTGCACAATTTAACTCTCAAATTGAAACTGAACATATAGCAACTTCAATTACGTTGACTTGGATTCTAGGGTTTACTTTTGTTAAGATGTATTATTTTGATTCAAATGCTTCAATCATATATTTCATTTGGTGTGCTATCAATATCTATGAATGATAGTCTATTGTAAGTCTAGCATTCTTAGCTACTACAATGTCTAGTCTTTATGGAGCAACACATGTCAATGTTATAGGTCTATTTAGTCTAATGGCTTTTTATTGAAATGAATTGAACTTTTGAACGAATTGTGAGAAATTTGAATTTCATAAGTTGGGTCCATTTCCATATGTTTGGCGTGAAATCTGGTCTAAGTGCCTTTATGTTTCACTTTGTATTTCATGTAGTGGTGGTAGTTTTATCATATCTATTTGTAAATCATCATTAGGCTATTCAATTGACGCTAGATGTCATAAGCACATTGACATATAATGGAGGATGTATTTTTAGAAGACTTTTAAATTCATTAGTGAAGCCATTTCACTTACGATTCAGTAAAAAGGGGATTACAATATCTTGGATAGATTTTCAAATGATTTATTGCAGTAGAGAGGCAATACACTAGAATGCCAAAGAAACCTAATATCTTGGATAAAGCTTCAAACATTTTAATAAAGTTGTCATTTAGTTCTATTTTTTGCTTTTTTTTGTAGTTATATTAGTGCACACACATTAATTGCAATTGTATTATACTTATTTTTAATTTGGTATGAGGTAATATTAAACATATATAAGAAATATGCATTGTGGTATGAAATTAATACTAACATCTGATAATGATTTTTTTTCTAGATCACAGCAATTGATGACTCTATAGATAATGACCCAAATTATGTTGAGCCTACATTGGATATCGAAGAAGAAGATGATGATGGTGATGATGATGATGGCGATAATGACGACGAGGTTAATCAAGATGATGATTTTGATGATCATGAACATGATCTTGATGATGATGTTGTTGTTGGTGCTAGTTAGAGACTGATGCTATGCAAGAACATGATACATTTTGCATTATATTTACATATATAACTATGATACATTTATAATTTTGAATTTTATATTTATATATAGAGATTATGCAACATTTTTTTGTTGTTAGAGTGGTATTTAATTCACATATATATTTGATTTCGCTTTACTTTACTATAATGATATCTATGAAAGGTTTTGGTATGTTGATAAACATTTGAATTTTAGTTGATTTGATTAAAGAACATGATACATTTTGGATTATATTTACATATATTATTGATGATATATAACTATGATAAATTTATAATTTTGACTTATGTATATTATACAACTTGTTTTTTTTAGTTTGGTATTTAAATCATATATATGTTTGACTTCTTTTTACTTTACTCGAGTAATATCCATGAAAGGTTTTGATACGTTGATCAAACATTTGAATTTTAGTTGATTTGATTAAAGAAGATGGTGATATAATTAGTAATGTCTTGTTTCTTTAATTATATTGCAAATTGACAATGTTCTTTTGATGAATACTTAGCATTATATATACGATGATATTACTATTTTTGGATGGATGTTGAGAATTTCAGTAAACTTCTTCAGAAATGTTATGTTTTAATTTTGAAATTTAATGATATTTGATAATTTTGATATATTTCAACATTTAATTGAAGTTAATAAAATGGATGCAAAAACAATAAAAAATGTTATATTTCACTATTAATAATTGAATTTTAAATTCTTAATTAACAGTAAATACAAAAAAAAACACAAAATGGATGCAACATTATGTGCAACACTAATTGCAAATTTGGATGAAAAACATGACACGAAAGTAGACGTCACACCAAATGCAAACGTGGATATAAAAGTGGATGTCACATAAGACAACGTGGACACAAAAATGGACATCACACTAAACATAAAATTGGATGCAAAAACTAGACACGATTAATGGCTCAAAACTATATTCAATATGAGGCCCAAAACTATATGCAAAAGTGGATTCTTGGTTGGACACAAAATTGGACGCTAAAGTTGGCATAAAATTGGGTGCATCATTCGATGTAAAACCAGGCACAACACTAGACGCAAAACTGTGAGCAACACTTGGCACAAAGAAAGACTTAAAACGAGATACAAAATTGGATGTAAAATGGGATGAAACACTGGATATAAAAGTAGATGCAATATTGGATGTAAAACATGACACAACATTAGACACAAACATGGGTGAAAACCTAGATGCGAAAAAATACATCAACCAAAATGGAATAGTAGGTGAAAATCTAGACGCAAAAGAAGATGTGATGCCGAAACTAGATGCAATAGTAGATGCAAAAGTGGATTCTCGGTTGGACGCAAAATTGGATGCTAAAGTTGACATAAAATTGGACGCTAAAGTTGGCATAAAATTGGACACATCATTCGATGTAAAGCCAAGCACAAGAGTAGGTGCAAAACTGTAAGCAACAATTGGCACAAAGAAAGACATAAAACGAGATACAATATTGGGTGTAAAATGGGTTGAAACATTGGATGTAAAACTATATGCAATATTGGATGTAAAACATGACACAACATTACACACAAACATAGGTGCAACACTAGGTGCAAACCTAGATGCAAAAGAAGACATCAACCAAGATGGAATAGTAGGTGCAAACCTAGACGCAAAAGAAGACGTGAAGTATGATGATATTTTGGGCACAAACATGGACGCAAAAAAATATGTAAAATGGGATGCAAAATTAGAAGTAAAACTAGATGCAAACATAGACGTAAAATTAGATACAAAATTGGGTGCCAAACTCGACGTCAAATTAGGAGCAACATCAGACGCAACATTGGATGTAAAACTGGGTGCCAAACTGGGTGCAAACAAGGACATAACCAAGGGCACAAAAAAGATGCAAAATTGGGCACAAAAAAAGGTGTAAAAAAAGACGCAAAAAATGGGCACAACAATGGAAGCAAAAATGGACGTTTAAAAGGATGAAACAAAAGACGCAATAGATGAAGTTTTACAAAAATGTACAATAGCACATGTTTTAGCACCATATTGTTCATCACAATTGAGAAAAAATTACACTAAAATCCGGCGCTTAACCCAATTTTTGTTGTATTGGTAGAACATCCATACCACTGAGGTTAGGACCACTCCCTAGTGAGTGTTATACTATGGCGTCCATGACGAATCATCGTAGAGCATCCATACCACTAAGGTTAGGACCACTCCCAAGCGAGTGTTATTCTATGGTATCTACATATGAATGTAGACATACTGTCCATACAAGAGTATTGTCTGTAGAGCAGTTCTCGACCGCATACAAAATGTCGGCCATGTCGTCGACAAGGACTCATCATAGAGCATCCATACCACTAAGGTTAGGACCACTCCTGAGCGAGTGTTATTCTATGGTATCCACAACTGAATGTGGGTACTCTCTATGCGAGAGTAACATCTGCAGGGCCATCCTTAGCTAGTAAGGACCCCTCTCATGCATAGAGTGTTATACCTGCCATCCTCAAGAGAGGATACTATCGTCCACAAGTGAATGTTGGGCCTTTTCAGCATCTTCAGGCGCACTTGGCATCTTTCATGCTAGAGCATCACTGTCATCCCATCATCGATGTCAGTCTCATCACCACTCCCCCTTTCCTAGGAGGATCCATATTATCAACCTGCTCCCCCTTTGTCCAAGGAGGGTTCATGTCTTTGACCTGTTCTTCCTTTTCGAGGAGAGTCCCTAACTTCAACTTGTTCCTCCTTTTCGAAGAAGGTCCATATCTTCATCATCTGTAGTCCCATCATTGTTCCTCCTTGCGAGGAAAGTCTTTACGAACTACACCAAGCTTGTCATGAAAATATTCAAACTTAAATCGTGATAGAGGCTTGTTCAGTACATCAACGACTGGCTCATCGGTACTCACATACTAGAGCTTAATAGCTCCCTTTTGTACCATATCACTTATATAGCTTGGTGGGATACTTTGGTGAGCCTTGTTATTGCTTGTTAGGGTTTACAAGTTATTGTGGATTCACTTATATAAAAATATCGTATTTCTATATGCTTTGATTTGTCATGGAACACCGGATTCCCTGTAATCTTTATACAGCTCTGGTTGTCACAAAGAATTACTATGGTGTCCAACTCCATGTCAAATAATTCTTACATAAGCTTCCGAAGCCATATCGCTTCACAACAAGCGGAGTAAGCTACAATGTACTCCGCTTCAACTGTACTAAGAGCAACACTGGACTGTTTCATTAGAGATAATTTGAGGTAAAAAATGGGACTCCTAAGAGATGTACTACAAAAATATAAGATATTTAAAATATTATGAGTTAGGGGTTTTATGGGGTAGGTATATATGACAACTCACCTCCTACACTACTTTTTATGCACAATATAAATAACCATGGTTGAGTTACTTTTCTAAATTGACTATAAATAAAATTAATAAAATAACTCTAGAATGATGTGACTAAGTTTCATTGTAAATTTCCAAAAATTTATTGTCTTTTAACATTTATTTGTCTTGAACTTGTAAATAAAATTAAACAAAAATGAATTTAATTTATATGCATAACTAACATATTTTTTTTCATATAAATACCATTCATGAATTTAATTTATTTTAAAAGTACAAGATTATATATATATATATTAGTTTGACATTATGATATTAAATACAATTGAGTGAATATATAATTTAAAATTTAAAAACATGAAAATGACAATATATTATTTTATAAAAAAATGTGAAAAAACATTTTTATGAATTATGAGTACTTTACTTGAAAATGACAATAATATTATTTTATGAGAAAATGAATTGTGAGTACTTTACTTGAAAATGACAATAATATTATTTTATGAGAAAATGAATTGTGAGTACTTTACTTGAAAATAACAATAATATTAAATTATGAGAAAGTGTGAAATGACTTTTATTGTGAGTATTTCACTTTATGACTTAAAAGTACTTGTACCACTATCTTGGTTAACTATGGATTTTCATCCACCATAGAAAATGTGACAAATAAGCATTCTTAACTCATGCAATGCCACTTCAACCATGGGGGATGATGTCATCTACTAGAATGCAATTGGTTGATTTTTATAGTACATTTTGGTCCTTTTGAGGCCCATTTTTGACCTCAAATTCTCTCTAATGCTTACTAAACCATGAGATCATGGCGGATCCCAGACAATAAGATACTCCTGAGGTGCTCTTCTTGTCTGTGGCACTTCCTGCCCAATCTGAATCTGTATATCCATACAATTTGTAGTCATGATCTCTCTCGTAGTAAAGTCCCAAATCTATCGTGCCTTTAAGGTACCTCATCACATGTTTTGTAGCTATCAGGTGAAACCGTCTAGGTTTAAATAGATACTAACTCAAGGTGTTCACAACAAAGCGTATATCTAGCCTTGTGTTCGTCATATACATTAATGACCCAACGATATGTTTGTACTGAGTCAAATCTACTAACTCTGATGTCTCATCGGACAACAGCGTCAAATTGGTGTCCATGGGTGTGGCCATGGCTTTACAATCCAACATATCAAATCTTTTCAAGGTTTCTACTGCATATTTTCCCCTATTAAAAAATATTCCTTCTGGACTCTGCCACACTTCCAACCCTAGGAAATAATGCTTCAATCCAATATATCTCATCTCGAATTCTTTAGCTAGCTTCTTCTTGCAACCTTTGATTCTCATTTCCAGTCAAAAATAGATCATCCACATACAGTAATAGTATGACTAGTTCATCATCCATAGTCTTCATATAAAGCTTAGGATCAACTTTACTCTTAGTAAAGCCCATGCTTGTCAAGAAGATATCTATTCTACATACCACGCTCTAGGAGCTTGCTTCAGTCCATATACATTCGTTTTCAACTTGCATACATGAGTCACTCTGTCGTCGACTTCAAATCCTTGTGGTTGTTCAATGTAAACCTCTTCATCAATCACACCATTAAGGAAGGTTGCCTTTACATCCATCTGCTGTAAGTCCCACTTCATCATGTAAGCAAGTGCCATGATAGTTCTGATGGAAGTGTACCTTGCTAATGGAGCAAATGTCTCTTCATAATCAATCCCCTCCTTTTGAGAGAATACTCTAGCCACAAATCTTGCTTTATACAATACTTCCATCAACAACATGTTTTATCATATAGATCCATTTCGAAGATACTACACTTTTGTTTTCTAGTTTGGGTAATATATCCCAAACATCATTTTCGACTGGTATTATTCCATCATTGCTTCAACCCATTCTTTCTTCTTAGCAGCTTCCTCATAGCTGGTGGGTTCTTGATCTACAAGGTCACACATCAAAGCTACATAGCTAGAGTATGGCTTTGATCTTTTTCTTGTTCTTATGGAGCCTTCGGGTGCTCCATATCTCTCTGCTTCTTGTATGATTTCTCGTACCCAAGCAGTTTTTCTCTTTCGAGAGATATCGACAGTAGGGGGTTCCTGAGGTTCTAGCATATCATGATCTTCAGATGCTACTACTTCAGGAGAGGATTCAACTTCTACCTTTCTCGGAGGCACATCCTCTTCATGTACTTCTTCAAGCTGACACCTTCTAGATTTCTTAAGAGTTGTCTCTTCATCAAATGTTACATCCCTACTAATATCGATATGATGGAATCCTAAGATGTATGATACTGAAGGATTTGGAGACTTCACAGTATCCAACAAATATTTCCTTCTTTCCAAAAGTATCCAACTTGGTTCTCTTCTCTTTCAGAATATGTACATATAATGGACAACCAAATATCTTGAGATGGTTCACTTCAAGTTTATTTACTGTGTACATCTCTTTAGCAGTCTTGAATCTAAGAGCACTTTGAGATAATCTATTCTATACACATATGGTTGTTCTTGATGCTTTAGCCCATAGGTGCATGGGGAGGTCTTGGTCATGAATCATGGTCTTTACTGATTCCATAATAGTTCTATTCTTTCTTTCCACAACACCATTATGTTGGGGATTATAGGGAGTGTTTAGTTCCCTATTGATTCCTCCCTCCTTACAGAATGCTTCAAATTCCTTCGAAGTGTATTCTACACCACTATCTGTTCTCAGTGTCTTGATACTCTTTTCCGAAAGGTTCTCTATCAAGGCTTTGAATTCCTTGAATTTCCCGAACACGCCACTCTTGTTCTTCAAGAAGTATATCCAAGTCTTTCTTGAATAATCATCAATAAATATGATAGAAAATCATGAGGCAGAGAGCTCAGCAAGCTTCAACTACGTGAGAGAGCCCAACGTGAATGGGAATGGGTGAGGAATGGAATGGGAATGGCATGCATTTCCAAGCATTTACTTGCCCCACAAATCAAAAAAAATGTTTTTCCAAAATGGGTGGTCTTCCCAATTCGAATTTGACCTCCATACCTTTCCCATCCCAAGGGAGTAACTTCCTCAACCAACTTCTAGATGATTGGGCACAAAAGGCAAAATGGGTAGTTGACAACTTTATGGGTTTTCCCTTTGAAATTGGCTTTACCCCATTAGCTCAAGGGTTTGATTATTCTCCCCTTCCCTATTCCTTGTGAAATCATTCCCCCATCTCTTTAACATTGCAACGCATAGCTAGTTGTGGTATTTTTAGTAATTGTAGAGTTACATGATGTCTCAAACCATATTGTGCCTAGCTAGCACATAAACCATCGGCATAGATTTCAATTGTCGAAACATAAAACACTAAATCCATGGTGGGGCCTTTTCCTTGAGCTCTACAACACGATTTATTAACGCTATTTACATCATATGCAATTCAATACCATGGGGTCAAAACCAGGGTGTTACATTCCCCTCCCCCTTTAACAACAATTTCCTTGTTGCTTTAAAAAATTTAACAAAATGCTACACTGGCACTGCCCTTAGTGCTATGCAAAATTGAACCAAAAGTTGGGTGTACCAATCACATGGAATCCTCTAGCTCCCATGTAGTTGTATTAGGACTGTGGTGCTTCCTTTGCACCTTTACCTGTCCAACAATATGACTTGGAACTCCTCCTTGGTTCCACTTCATGGTTGTCTCTCAAAATTTTCTTCCTTCCTCTTACTCATCAGCTCCCTTCAACCTTTCACGTCAATGCCATCGGCACCACTCAGGCAGTTCAACCGACACATATGGATGAAACTTGACCAACTGAGCTGACATGCACATTTTTCATCACTTTGAAAAATTTCTGAAAAATTTCTATCTTTCTCTTCGTCGGCTAGTCTTAGCCTTTCATGCCAACATGGATGCCACAAGCTTGTCGGCGAAAAAATCTGCCAACCCAGCCGAAATGTGTCGGCCCAACTCAGCCTTTCAAGCTGATATGTGTCGTGACGATCTTCATCGACCTGAATCAGCTAATTCAGCTGACATGTACCGACTCAACTCGGCAAACTAATTTGACACAGGCAACATTCAAACACTTGGCCCATTGAGTCCCAATGTTGCAACTAGTGCTCTAATACCACACTATCACGTTCCCTCCCATCCGAGAGGAGGCGACTACGCGTTGCTTCTATCAAACGGGCAATCTAGTCCCATGAACATAATAAATATAAATGCATTGAATATAAAAACATACAGAGATGCATTATACATGAGATAAACAGCGGAAGAAAAACACATTCGTTAAAGCATTCAACATTTTCATCGTAATTCGTAAAAGAAATACAATTGTAGAGGAAAATACACAAAAATACTTATCTTGAAGAGAAGTTGGCCCACAACTAGCTATGTCGCTGCCACGTTCCACCCAACCATAGGCCACTGTGCTCATCAATATCTCAGCATCACTGCCACCCTTGAGCTGGGCATGATTTCCACAAGGAACTAGGGAACAACACGCTTACACACAACAAGACAATACACCCACAATCAAGCCGACACACAATTGGGTTTCATAGTCTGTCTATCCAAGCCAATAAACAACTGGGTTTCATAGGTTATTAGGGAAAAAAACCAATATCATAGGGGTTCCTTGGACTTACTTATCCAAGCCAAACTTCACATCAAACACACGATAAACCAATTAACAGATGGGTTCCTTGGACTTACCCAGCCAATCCAACCCTCTAATCAAAACACAGCTAGCCATCTAACAGATGGGTTTTCTCGTACTACTAAGGCAAAAATCCAACACAAGGAAATCATATCCAAACACAGTCAGACCATCCAATAGAGGGGTTTCTTGGACTTCCTCGGCCAAACCAACATAAGGGTGCACTTCATAGCCAAATACAAGTTTCGGTGTTGAGAAGAAATGTCCTAGGAGCCAAAACAGAAATGGCAATTGGGGGAAAACACCCTGAGTGAGCAATAAAATTCCAAGGAATGTTCAATGGCTTTACTAAGGAAAAAAATGGATCTATTCTCCCATCCGTTGGGCATTGCCAAAAATGGATTTGCAACAAAAAACGACCTGGTAAAATGGGGAAAAAAAACCCTGTGAGAGAAATACGTTTTCACAAAATGTTTATGGGTATTGTAGGAGCTAAAATGACCTTGATAGACACCCAAATCGTGGGTCTCCTTTTCCCACTCACTGAACAACATAAAAACAGGTTTCCCAGCTTGGAGAAATTAGGGAAAATGCAAAAAAACGTGAGGGAAGCTCCTAGCTTGCTCACAGGGGCAAAAACGGCCTCCTCAAACCCCAAATTCGTGGCCCCTTTCTTCCCATTATCCCAGCAACACAGAAAACAAATTTTGGGCATGGATAAATGAATATATGACAACAAATCGTGAGGGAAAGATCTCAACAAGCTCCAATTGCATGAGAGTGCCCAACGTGAATGAGAATGGGTGAGGAATGGAAGATGCATGTGTATAATGGCTTTGGCATGCATTTCCAAGTATTTAATTCCCCCACAAGTCATAAACATATTTTTCCAAAATGGGTGGTCTTCCCAATTCGAATTTGACCTCCATACCTTTCCCATCCCAAGGGAGTAACTTTTCCTCAACCAACTTCTAGATGATTGGGCACAAAAGACAAAATGGGTAGTTGACAAGTATATGGGTTTTCCCTTTGACATTGGCTTTACCCCATTGGCTCAAGGGTTTGATTATTCCCCCCTCCCTATTCCTTGTGAAATCATGCCCCCATCTCTTTAACGTTGCAGTGCATAGCTAGTTGTGGTATTTTTATTAATTGCATAGTTACATGATGTCTCAAACCATATTGTGCCTGACTAGTACATAAACCATCAGCATATATTTCAATTGCTGTAACATAAAACTCTAAATCCATGGTGGGGCCTTTTCCTTTAGCTCCACACCACGATTTATTAACGCTATTTACATCATATGCAATTCAATAGCATGGGGTAAAAATCGGGGCATTACAGCTGCAGAAGATCGAAGTGCTGCTGCAAAGGATCAAAGTACTGCTGCAAAGGATCAAAAGATCGAAGTGCTACTATGATGGATCGAAAGTTCAAAGCATTGTTGTGAAAGGATCAAGTGATCATGTGATGTAGAAGATGAAGACATTGAAGAGTAACTATTCTAGTTACTGATTGTGAAAACTTCCTATGATGTATAAATGTATTACCTCGATACTGCTAAAGATATTGTCTCTCTGTGATCCTATTGTCTATGATGATGTTGTCAGTAGAATAACCTTTTCGTTAAGGGGGAGTGTTGAATATTGTAACTTCAAAGGATATTCTAAATGTATTTTATTGATGTAACCCAAGGGAGATGTTATTATTCCTCCGGTGGGGTGTTACTATTTTTATTGGTCATCATAGAGTCATGAGGTAAAGCCTCCATTGTAAGTTAGGTCATTAGTACCCTAATGAATAATATCATATACTGTTTTGAGTCTTCCTAGGTTAAGTCGACCTAGACAATTTAGTGGGGTTGACTTGTTTAGGGTAAAAGTGAATTGGATCAGATTCATTCCTATAGGATCTAATCTATAACAAGATTTTCAAAACCATGGCGACATCATATGCTCATGTATATTTACAGAAAATCAACAACAAAAAAAGTTTGATAAGTAAACCAAGTACTAATCTATATAACGTCTCTCAATTGAGATCTGGTTAGCCCCTCTTCAAAGCTAACACCACATTGGGTGCTCAATGGAAGCTCTAGCTTACGAGCCTAGCACCTCTTCCAGTGCTCACCAATGCTCAGGCGCTTCATTTCCAGGCACCATAACAGATCAATTCACATGTCAGATTCATTTTCGCAGGATTTATTTCTTAACAAGATTTTCAAAATGTTAGCTGAATTATTATGCACATGTGTAATTACAAAAAATCAACAAGGATTTTCCAAGTAATCCAATACTTATATGTATAACATCTCTCAACCGAGATCTGGTCAGCCCCGCTTCAGAGCCTAACATCTTCTTGGGTGCTTAATGACAGCTACGGATTAAGGGCCTAGCACCTCCTCCAAGTGCTTACCAATGCTCAGGCGCTTCCTTTCCAGACATCATAATACCTAGGGGTTATTCTCTTCACAGAGCTCCCACTCTTGTGACAGTCCCCTTACGGGGTGAATGTGTGTGGAAAGAAGTCTAACCGGATGTATTACACCCTAGGCATCCCCAATGATGCATACCGGTGACTAGCTGGCAGGGAGGGGAAGCTATGTGCCCAAGTACATTCTTCCAGAGGAGCCATGTACACCATCTACATGTTTTCATTGTTTCACCTACGTTACATACAAGCATGCAATTCACATAAGCTGTCATCATAGAATTTCAATCATAGGTTTTCAAACCTATTCCAAACACATCCCTCCAAGAAGCTATGTTCACCCAGTACATCCTTTCAAGGAGCCATGTACACCCAATACATATTTTCATCATCTCACCCGCGTTACATACAAGCATGCATTTCATATGAGATTCCATCATAAAAAGAAATCAATCATAGGTTTGAAAACTTATTCCAAACACACCCCTTCGAGAAGCTATGTACACCCAGTACATCCTTTCGAGGATCCATGTACAACCAATACATATTTTCATCATCTCACCTACATTACATACAAGCATGCAGTTCATATGAGATGTCATCATAAAAAAAATTCAATCATAAGTTTCCAAACCTATTCCAAACACATCCCTCCGAGAAGTTATGTATCAAAGTACATCCTTCCGAGCAGCCATGTACACCCAGTACATCCTTCTGAGGAGTTATGTATCCCAAACACATCCTTCTGAGAAGCTATGTACTCCAAGGGTGTACTTTCATCATCTCACCTGCGTTACATACAATTATGCAGTTAACATGAGATGTCATCCTAAAATTTTAATCATAGATCTTCAAATCTATTTCATGTATACATGATTTTCCAAATATCAAACAATCAATAGCATTGATAGTCAAATACAAATATGAAATCACAATTCTACTTCCAGAAGAAAATCATATTTTTTTGCAACCATGAGGCCGTCCTCATATTGTTGGCTTTTGCAAGTGGGAGCACTTATCCCCTACTTACACATGTTGTCCCAAAACATGGACATCCACATACAACATGTCATATTGACACAATTTTAAATCAGCCAAACAAACACAATTAGCAACAAGAAACTTTAGACATCAAGCAATGCAAGACAAGCATATCCATTGTTAGGATGATTCAAAACCATCACAAAAGATCACAATATCCCATAATCAACAGAAAAACTTCCAATATGAAGTTTCAAACTCTGTTCTCAGTCATGAGATCCTTCTCATGGCACATGGCAGCTTCCTGCCCTGGGTTTCATTTGGCACCACCATACTGCTCTGCTCAGGTCATTCTACCTACAGTATTGAGGAAGTCCTCATGTGCATGCCCATAGAAATAGGGGTCATTTCCTCATGGAACTACAAGTTCACATGCAAGCCTCCTCAACCTATACATAGGCTCCACTTTACCTGCAAAATATTCTTCAGTGAACTTCCTGCAATACCATGCAAATCCCACAAAAGATCTTACGTCTGTTAACTTTCTTGGAGTAGGCCAACTCCTCATGGCCTCAATCTTTTCAGGGTCTACAGATATTCCTTTATTTAAGATAATGTGACCCAAATATTGAATTCTATCTTCATAGAAGTCATAGTTGCTCAACCTTGCATACAACTTATGCTTTCTAAGTAATTTCCAAAGTCAGCCTCAAATGTTCCACATGTTCTTTCTTATTCTTAGAATAGATAAGAATGCAATCAACGAAAACAAGAACAAACCTGTCTAGATACTTACTGAAAACATTTTTCATGAGGCACATGAATGTAGCTGGTTCATTTGTGAAACCAAATGGTACCACTACAAACTCATAAGTTCCACACCTTGTTCTAAAGGTTGTCTTATGAACATCTTCATCCTTGATCCTTACCTGCTGGTCAATCTTGGAAAACATTTTTGCTCTCCTCATTTGATCAAAGAGGCCATCAATACTAGGCAAAGGATACTTGTTCTTCATAGTGACTTTGTTCAAATTTCTGTAACCAATACACAACTAGAGTGTATCATCTTTCTCTTTTTCAAATAGAACTGGTGCTCCCCATGGGGGCACACTCAACCTCTTATACTTTCTTTCCAATAGCTCATACAACTGCATCTTTATCTCTAGCACTTCTGGTGTGCTCATCCTTTAGGGTGTCTTGGACACTGGTGCTTTATCTGGCACAAGTTCAATTGTGAAATCAATGTCCCTCTTTGGAGGAAGCCCTAGAACTTCATCAGGAAAAACATCCTTGAATTCCTGCAACACATGAAAGTACTAGAACCTAGGGGTTTTATTAGTTGCTGCCTCCAGAACATGAGCTGCATACACTCTACAACCTTTCCCACAAAACTTCTTCAGCTGCATTGCTGAAATTTGTCGACTGGAGATCACTTTTGGAATGCCTTCCGCAACCTTTAGGTTTCCCTCTTCATCCAAGCACTCAAAAGTATTGTTGTAGCAATAAATCTTTGATCTATGTGCTTCCAACCAATCCATTCCAATGAGGACATCATAGGGACCAAGTGGTGGAACATTCATATCTACACAAGTGATTAACCCAGCCATGACCAATGGACATTTCCTTACCACCTCACTGACCTTCTTCTTGGTTCTAGTGGCTAGTTGGACTAACCACGATCTTCTATGCTTTGACTTCTTCAAAGTGCACATCTCAACAAGTCTAGGGGTGATATAGCGGGTTAATTAAAACAAATACAATATGCTCAGCAATCTCACCCTCTACTTCCACCACAGTTGAGTTATGACATGCCTGGTGGTCTTCTAACACTGCACAATTTTTTAGAATGGTACCTGCTTCATGACCCATAGTTTCAACTTCTTGGGTGTTGGGGACTTGAATTTCATTTCTACTCTGATGTGGATAGTACTTAATTAGATGGTCTCCTCCACATTACCAACAGCGGAGTGCCTTTCTTTTCTCTTGTGGATCTCTTGGATTTCTTGGTTGGACCAAGACCAACTTTCCAACCTGCATTATGACTCTACAAAATGTGTTTAGGAACACCATTGTTAGCTGCATAATATTCTTAGGAATTACAAATTTCTTACCTGCATTTGGAAATAACATATCATTTTCTTTCATAACAAAGACTATCTCCAAGGGATGACGGGGGTCAAGGGGGCTTTCCCCCTTGTGGCCACTGCAAGGCAGGTCGAGGACATTGCACTCTTTTTTTGTTGTTGTAAATATTTCGACTTTACGCAATCCGATGCATAACTTCACTACCATTTTTCAAATTTCTAGCCCCTATATATCCAACTAAAGAACCTGTTTAATTCTTTGTTTCGGCAAACTCAACTTTTCCACCCAATCAACGAAACTTAGGTTTCCCTTCCGACGTGTCGACAAAACTTGCTGATTTTTCCTGACACGTATCAACAAAACTTGCCGAGTTTTCCTAACATGTATCGAAAAAACTTGCCGAGTTTTCCTAACACATATCGACAAAACTTGCCCTTTTCATTCAATCGAAAAAACTTCGATTTTGCTCCTGACGTGTTGACAAAATTCTGCTTTTGCTTCCACACATCAACAAAACTTGCCATTCTCTTCCGATTTGTTGAACACATCAAATTTTCTGACGTGTTGGTATAACTCACCGAGTTCACCTGACACGAATCGACAAAACTCACTTTTTCTTGCCGACAGGGGAAATTCTGACACTTAGATTTTTTTTTGTTTGAAAATTCTTCTTCCTTCTTTCATCAGTGAAACTCAACTGTTCCACCTGACATGCATAAGGGAAAATCAACATTTTCGCCCGACACGCATCGACGAAACTTGCCAAATCCTTCCAATGTGTGTTGGTGGAACTCAACCAACACAACCGACATATCGGCAAAAACTCACATTTTTCTACCAACAGGAAGGTTCGAACACTTCGAATTTTATTTTCAAAATTTTCTTCCTTCCTCTTACTCATCGACTCCCTTTATACTTTCACACTGATGCCATCGGTGCCACTCAGGAATTTCAACCGACACGTACTGATAGAACTCGATCAATTAAGCCGACATGCACATTTTTCATCACTTAGAAAAATTTCTAAAATTTTTCCGTCTTTCTCTTCATCGGCTAGTCTTAGCCTTTCATGCCAACACGAATGCCGCAAGCTTGTCGGTGAAAAGATATGCCAACCCATCTGAGATGTGTCGACCCAACTCAACCTTTCAAGCCAATATGTGTCACGACGATCTTCATCGTCCTGACTCAGCTAATTTAGACGACATGTGTCAGCTCAACTCGACAAACTGAACTGACACAGGAAACATTCCAACACTTAGAAAATTTTTGGAAATTTTTCTCTGTCTGCTGCTTTTCCTATTGACCACAGAGGCTGATCCTGCCTTTGTCAACTTCTCAACTTGGCCCATTGAGGCCCAATGATGCAACTAGTGCTATGATACCACACTGTCACGTCCCCTCCCATGTAAGAGGATGCGACTATGCATTGCTACTATCAAACGAGCAATCTAGCCCCATGAACATAATAAATATAAATGCATTGAATATAAAAACATATGGAGATGCATTATACATGAGATAAACAATGGAAGAAAAACACATTCGTTCAAGAATTCAACATGTTCATCGTAATTCATAAAAAAAATACAGTTGTAGAGGTAAATACACAAGAATACTTATCTTGAAGAGAAGTTGGCCAACAACTGGCTATGTTGTTGCAACGTTCCACCCAACCATAGGACAGTGTGCTCATTAATCTCTCAGCATCCCTGCCACCCCTGAGCTGGGCATGATTTCCACAGGGAACTAGGGAACAACAAGATTACACACAACAAGACCATACACCCACGGTCAAGCCGACACACAGTTGGGTTTCACAGTTTGTCTAGCCAAGCCAATAAACAAATGGGTTTCATAGGCTATTAGGGAAACAAACCAATATCATAGGGGGTCCTTAGACGTACTCAGCCAATCCAAACTTCACATCAAACACACGGTAAACCAATTAACAGATGGGTTCCTTGGACTTACCCAGCCAAGCCAACCTTCTAATCAAAACACAGCCAACCATCTAACAGATGGGTTTTCTCAGACGGTTAAGGAAACAAGTCAACACAAGGAAATCATATCCAAACATAGCCAGACCATCCAACAGAGGGGTTTCTTGGACTTACTCGGCCAAACCAACATAAGGGTGCACTTCACAACCAAATGCAAGTTCTCGGGTTGAGGAAAAATGTCTTGGGAGCCAAAATGGAAATGGAAATTGGGGGAAAACACCTTGAGTGAGAAATATGATTCCAGGGAACATTGAATGGCTTTACTGAGGAAAAAAAGACCTCTACAAACCCTCAGATCATGGATCTATTCTCCCATTCGTTGGTCATTTGCAAAAATAGATTTGCAACAAAAAAAGATCCGGTAAAATGGGGAAAAACACCCTGTGAGAGAAATACGTTTTCACAAAATGTTTATGGGCATTGTAGGAGCTGAAACGACCTCCATACACACCCAAATCGTGGGTCTCCTTTTCCCACTCACTAAACAACACAAAAATGGGTTTCCCAGCTTGGAGAAATTAGGGAAAATGTAGAAAAATGTGAGGGAAGCTCCCAGCTTGCTGACAGGGGAAAAAACGACCTCCTCAAACCCCAAATTTGTGGCCACTTTCTTCCCATTCGCCCAACAACACAGAAAACAAATTCTGGGCATGGAGAAATGAAGATATGACAACAAATCGTGGGGGAAAGAGCTCAACAATGGAAGATGCATGTGTATAATGGCTTGTGAATGCATTTCCAAGTATTTACTTTCCCCACAAGTCATAAACACATTTTTCCAAAATGGGTGGTCTTCCCAATTCGAATTTGACCTCCATACCTTTCCCATCCCAAGGGAGTAACTTTTCCTCAACCAACTTCTAGATGATTGGGCACAAAAGACAAAATGGGTAGTTGACAACTTTATGGGTTTTCCCTTTGACATTGGCTTTACCCCATTGGATCAAGGGTTTTATTATTCCTCCCTCCCTATTCCTTGTGAAATCATGCCCCCATCTCTTTAACGTTGTGGTGCATAGCTAGTTGTGGTATTTTTATTAATTGCATAGTTACATGATGTCTCAAACCATATTGTGCCTGGCTAGCACATAAACCATCGGCATAGATTTCAATTGCCGAAACATAAAACACTAAATCCATGGTGGGGATTTTTCCTTGGGCTCCACACCACGATTGATTAATGCTACTTACATCATATGCAATTCAATCCCATGGGGTCAAAACCGAGGTGTTACAACTGCATAAGATCAAAGTGCTGCTGCAAAGGATTAAAGTACTGCTGCAAAGGATCAAAAGATCGAAGTGCTGTTATGAAGGATAGAAAGGTCAAAGCATTGTTGTAAAAGGATCAAGTGATCGTGTGATGTAGAAGATGAAGACATTGAAGAGTAACTGTTACAGTTATTGATTGTGAAAACTTCACACCCTGTATAGATGTATTACCTCGATACTACTGAAGATATTGTCTCTCTGTGATCCTATTGTCTATGATGATGTTGTCAGTAGAAGAACCTTTTCGTTAAGGGGGAGTGTTGAATATTGTAACTTCAAAGGATATTCTAAATGTATTTTATTGAGGTAACCCAAGGGGGATGTTATTATTCCTCCGGTGGGGTGTTACTATTGTATTTGGTCATCATAGAGTCATGAGGTAAATCCTCCATTGTAAGTCAGGTCATTAGTACCCTAATGAATAATATAATATACTGTTTTGAGTCTTCCTAGGTGAAGTCAACCTAGACAATTTAGTGGGGCCGACTTGTTTAGGGTAAAAGTCAGTTGGCTTAGATTCATTCCTATAGCATGCAATCTATAACAAGATTTTCAAAACCATAGCGACATCATATGATCATGTATATTTATAGAAAATCAACAACAATAAAAGTTTGATAAGTAAACCAAGTACTTATCTATATAGCATCTCTCAACTAAGATCTGGTCAGCCCCATTTCAAAGCCTAACACCTCCTTGGGTACTCAATGGATGCTCTAGATTACGAGCCGAAAACCTATTCCAGTGTTCACCAATGCTCGGGCGCTTCATTTCCAGGCACCATAATAGATTAATTCACACGTCAGATTCATTTTCAAAGGATTTATTTCTTAACAATATTTTCAAAATATGAGCTGAATCATTATGCACATGTGTAATTACAGAAAATCAACTAGGATTTGACAAGTAAACCAATACTTATATGTATAGCATCTCTCAACCAAGATCTGGTCCGCCCCACTTCATAGCCTAACACCTTCTTGGGTGCTTAATGACAACTCTGGATTAAGGGCCTAGCACCTCCTCCAAGTGCTTACCAATGCTCAGGCGCTTCCTTTCCAGACAACATAATACCTAGGGTTTATTCTCTTCACAGAGCCCCCACTCTCGTGGCAGTCCCCTTACAGTGTGAATGTGTGTGGAAAGAAGTATAACCGGATGTATTACACCCTGGGCGTCCCCAGTGATGCATACCGGTGCCTAGCTAGCAGTGGGGAGAAGCTATGTACCTAAGTACATTCTTCTAGAGGAGCCATGTACACCATGTACATGTTTTCATCGTCTCACTTGCGTTACATACAAGCACGCAATTCACATAAGATGTCATCATAGAATTTCAATGATAGGTTTTCAAACCTATTCCAAACACATCCCTCCGAGAAGCTATGTACATCCAGTACATCCTTCCAAGGAGCCATGTACACCCAATACACATTTTCATCATCTCACATGCGTTACATACAAGCATGCATTTCATATGCGATGTCATCATACAAAAAAATCAATCATAGGTTTGAAAACCTATTCCAAACACATCCCTCTGAGAAGCTATGTACACCCAGTACATCCTTTCAAGGATCCATGTACACCCAATACATATTTTCATCATCTCACCTGCATTACATACAAGAATGCAGTTCATATGAGATTTCATCATAAAAAAATTCAATCATAGGTTTCCAAACCTATTCCAAACACCCCTCCGAGAAGCTATGTATCCAAGTACATCATTCCGAGGAGCAAAGTACACCCAATACATCCTTCCGAGGAGTTATGTATCCCAAACACATCCTTCCAAGAAGCTATGTACTCCAAGGGTGTACTTTCATCATCTCACCTGCGTTACATACAAGTATGCAGTTCACATGAGATGTCATCCTAAAATTTTAATCATAGATCTTCAAATCTATTTCATGCATACATGATTTTCCAAATATCAAACGATCAATAGCATTGATAGTGAAATAAAAAACTGAGTTCACAATTATGCTTCCTGCAGAAAATCAGAATTTTTTTGCAACCATGAGGCCGTCCTCATATTGTTTGGCTTTTTCAAGTGGGAGCACTTATCCCCTACTTACACATGTTGTGCGAAAACCTGGACATCCACATACAACATGTCATCTTGACACAATTTTAAATGAGCCAAACAGACACAATTAACAACATGAAAATTTAGACATCAAGCAATGCAATACAAGCATATCCATTGTTAGCATGATTCAAAATCATCACAGGAGATCACAGTATCCCATAATCAACAAAAAAAATTGCAATCTGAAATTTCAAAATATGTTCTCAGTCATCAGATCCTTCTCATGGCACATGGCATCTTCCTGCCCTGGGTGTCATTGGGCACCACCATACTACTCTGCTCAGGTCATTCTACCTACAGTATTCATGAAGTCCTCATGTGCATGCCCATACACACAAGGGCCATTTCCTCATGGAACTACAAGTTCAAAAGCAAGCCTCCTTAGCCTATACATAGGCTCCACTTTACCTGCAAAATCTTCTTCAGTTAACTTCCTGCAATACCATGCAAGTCCCACAAAAGATCTTACATATGTTAACTTTCTTGGAGCAAGCCAACTCCTCATGGCCTCAATATTTTCAGGGTCTATAGATATTCCTTTATCTAATATAATGTGACCCAAATAATGAATTCTATCTTCATAGAAGTCAAAGTTGCTCAACCTTGCATACATCTTATTCTTCCTGAGCAATTTCCAAAGTCCGCCTCAAATGTTCCACACGTTCTTCCTTATTCTTAGAATAGATAAGAATGCAATCAAGGAGAACAAGAACAAACTTGTCCATATACTTACTGAAAATATTTTTCATGAGGCACATGAATGTAGCTGGTGCATTTGTGAAACCAAATGGTACCACTACAAACTCATAAGGTTCATACCTTGTTTTGAAGGTTGTCTTATGAACATCTTCATCCTTGATCCTTACCTGTTGGTAACTAGACCTTAATTCAATCTTGGAAAACACCTTTGCTCTCCTCATTTGATCAAAGAGGCCATCAATACTAGGCAAATAATACTTGTTCTTCACAGTGACTTTGTTCAAATTTATGTAACCAATACACAACCGGAGTGTATCATCTTTCTCTTTCTCAAACAGAACTGGTGCTCCCCATGGGGACAAACTCGACCTCTTATACTTTCTTTCCAATAGCTCATGCAACTGCATCTTTATCTCTAGCACTTCTGGTGTGCTCATCCTTTAGGGTGTCTTGGACACTGGTGCTTTATCTGGCACAACTTCAATTGTGAAATCGATGTACCTCTTTGGAGGAATCCCTGAAACTTCATCAGGAAAAACATCCCCGAGTTCCTGCAACACATGAAAGTACTCCAACCTGGGGGTTTCATTAGTTGCTGCCTCCAGAACATGACCTGTATACACTATGCAACATTTCCCACATAACTTCTTTAGCTGCATTGCTGAAATCTGACTGGAGATCACTTTTGGAATGCCTTCTCAACCTTTAGGTTTCCCTCTTCATCCAAGCACTCAAAAGTATTGTTGTAGCAATAAATATTTTCTCTATGTGCTTCCAACCAATCCATTCAAATGAGGAAATCATAGAACCAAGTGGTAGAACATTCGTATCTACAAAAGTGATTAACCCATCCATGACCAATGGACATTTCCTTACCACCTCACTGACCTTCTTCTTAGTTCTAGTGGCTAGTTGGACTAACCACAATCTTCTATGCTTTGACTTCTTCAAAGTGCACATCTCAACAAGTCCAGGGGTGATATAGTGGGTTAATTAAAACATAAACAATATGCTCAACAATCTCACCCTCAACTTCCACAATAGTTGAGTTATGACCTTCTTGGTGGTCTTCTAACACTGCACAATTTTTTGGAATGGTACCTGCTTCCTGACCCACAGTTTCAGCTTCTTGGGTGCTGGGGACTTGACTTTCATTTCTACTCTGATGTGGATAGTACTTAATTAGATGGTCTCCTCCACATTCCCAACACTGGAGTGAATTTCTTTTCTCTTGTGGATCTCTTGGCTTTCTTGGTTGGACCAAGACCAACTTTCCAACCTGCACTATGACTTTGCAAAATGTGTTTAGGAACACCATTGTTAGCTGTATAACGTTCTCAGGAATTGCAAATTTCTTACCTGCATTTGGAAATAACATATCATTTTCTTTCACAACAAAGACTGTCATTAGGGGATGATGGGGGTCAATGGGGATTTCCCCCTTGTGGCCACTGCAGGTTGGGTTGAGGGCAGTGCACTCGTTTTTTTTGTTGTTGTAAATATTTTGACTTCGCGCAATCTGATGCATAACTTCACTACCATTTTTCAACTTTCTGGCCCCTGTATATCCAATTGAAAAACCTGCTTAATTCTCTGTTTCGGCAAAGTCAGCTTTTCCACCCGATCGATGAAACTCAGGTTTCCCTTCCGACGTGTCATCAAAACTTGTTGAGTTTTCTCGACATGTATCGATAAAACACGCCCTTTTCATCCGATTGACAAAACTCTGATTTTTCTCCCGACGTGTCGACAAAATTCTACTTTTGCTTTCGACACATTGGCAAAAATCGCCATTCTCTTCTTATCGGTTGAACTCATCAAATTTTTCGACGTGTTGGTATAACTCACCTTGTTCACCCGACACGAATAGACAAAACTCATTTTTTCTTGCTGACATGGGGAATTTTGACACTTAGATTTTTTTTTGAAAATTCTTCTTCCTTCTTTCATCGACGAACTCAACTGTTCCACCCAACACGCATCGACGAAAATCAACATTTTCGCCCGACACGCATCGATGAAACTCGTCGAATCCTTCGGATATGTGTTGGCGGAACTCAACCAACACAACTGACATATTGGCATAAACACATTTTTCTACCAGTAGGAAGGTTCCAACACTTAGAATTTTTTTTCAAAACTTTCTTCCTTCTTCTTACTCATTGGCTCCCTTCAGCCTTTCACGCTGACGCCATCGGCGCCACTCAGGCAGTTCAACCGACATGTATCGACGAAACTCGACCAACTGAGCCGAAATGCACATTTTTCATCACTTAGAAAAATTTCTGAAATTTTTCCGTCTTTCTCTTCATCAGCTAGTCTTAGCCTTTCATGCCGACACAGATGCCACAAGCTTGTCGGCAAAAAAATCTGCCAACCCAGCCGAAATGTGTCGACCCAACTCAACCTTTCAAACCAATATGCATCGCGACGATCTTCATTAGCCCGACTGAGCTAATTCAGTCGACATGTGTCAGCTCAACTCGATAAACTGAGTTGACACAGGCAACATTCCAACACTTAGAAAAAATTTGGAAATTTTTCTCTATCTGCTGCTTTTCCTGTTGACCACAGAGGTTGATCCTGCCTCTGTCAACTGATCAACTTGGCCCATTGAGGCCCAATACTGCAACTAGTGCTCTGATACCACACTGTCATGTCCCCTCCCGTTCGAAAGGATGCGACTACGCGTTGGCTACTATCAAACAAGCAATCTAGCCCCATGAACATAATAAATATAAATGCATTAAATATAAAAACATATAGAGATGCATTATACATGAGATAAACATCGAAAGAAAAACACATTCGTTCAAGCATTCAACATCTTCATCGTAATTCATAAAACAAATACAGCTGTAGAGGTAAATACACAAGAATACTTATCTTGAAGAGAAGTTGGCCCACAACTAGCTATGTCGCTGCAATGTTCCACCCAACCATAGACCAGTGTGCTCATCAATCTCTCAACATCACTGCCACCTCTGAGTTGGGCATGATTTCCACAAGGAACTAGGGAACAACATGCTTACACACAACAAGAGCATACAACCACAGTCAAGCCGACACACAGTTGGGTTTCATAATCTGTCTAGCGAAGCCAATAAATGACTGGGTTTCACAGGCTATTAGGGAAATAAACCAATATCATAGGGGTTCCTTGGACTTACTCAGCCAAGGAAAACTTCACATCAAACACACGGTAAACCAATTAACAGATGGGTTCCTTGGACTTACCCATCCAAGCCAACCTTCTAATCAAAACACAGCTAGCCGTCTAACAGATGGGTTTTCTCGGAATGCTAAGGAAACAAGCCGACACAAGGCAATCATATCCAAACATAGTCAGACCATCCAACAGAGGGGCTTCTTGGACTTGCTCGGCCAAACCAACATAAGGGTGCACTTCACAGCCAAATACAAGTTCTGGGGTTGAGGAGAAATCTCCTGGGAGCCAAAATGAAAATGGAAATTGGGGAAAAACACCCTGAGTGAGAAATACAATTCCAGGGAATGTTCAATGGCTTTACCGAGGAAAAAACGACCTCTACAAACCCTCATATCATGTATTTATTCTCCCATGTGCTGGGCATTGCCAAAAACAGATTTGCAACAAAAAACGACCCGATAAAATGGGGAAAAATACCCTGTGAGAGAAACACATTTTCACAAAATGTTTATGGGCATTGTAGGAGCTAAAACGACATCCATACACACCCAAATTGTGGGTCTCATTTTCCCACTCACTGAACAACACAAAAACGGGTTTCCCAGCTTGGAGAAATTAGGGAAAATGCAGAAAAAAATGTGAGGGAAGCTCCCAACTTGCTCACAGGGGAAAAAATAGCTTCCTCAAACCCCAAATTCATGGCCCCTTTCTTCCCATTCGCCCAGCAACACAGAAAACGAATTCTGGGCATGGAGAAATGAAGATACGACAACAAATCGTGAGGGAAATAGCTCAACAAGATTTAGCTGCATGAGAGATCCCAATGTGAATGAGAATTGGTGAGGAATGGAAGATGCATGTGTATAATGGCTTGGGAATGCATTTCCATGTATTTACTTGCCCCACAAGTCATAAACACATTTTTCCAAAATGGGTGGTCTTCCCAATTCAAATTTGACCTCCATACCTTTCCCATCCCAAGGGAGTAAATTCCTCAACCAACTTCTAGATGATTGGGCACAAAAGACAAAATGGGTAGTTGAAAACCTTATGGGTTTTCCATTTGACATTGGATTTACCCCATTGGATCAAGGGTTTGATTATTTCCCCCCTCCCTATTCCTTGTGAAATCATGCCCCCATCTCTTTAGCGTTGCGACACATAGCTAGTTGTGGTATTTTTATTAATTGCATAGTTACATGATGTATCAAACCATATTGTGCCTAGCTAGCACATAAACCATCGGCATATATTTCAATTGCCAAAACATAAAACACTAAATCCATGGTGGGGATTTTTCCTTGAGCTCCACACCATGATTTATTAATGCTACTTACATCATATGCAATTCAATACCATGGGGTCAAAACTAGGGTGTTACAGCTGCAGAAGATCGAAGTGCTGCTGCAAAGGATTAAAGAACTGATGCAAAGGATTAAAGTACTACTACAAAGGATCAGAAGATCGAAGTGCTGCTATGAAGGATCGAAAGGTCAAAGCATTGTTGCAAAAGGATCAAGTGATCGTGTGATGTAGAAGATGAAGACATTGAAGAGTAACTGTTCCAATTATTGATTGTGAAAACATCCTATGATGTATAGATGTATTACCTCGATACTGCTGAAGATATTTTCTCTCTGTGATCCTATTGTCTATGATGATGTTGTCAGTAGAATAACCTTTTCATTAAGGGGGAGTGTTGAATATTGTAACTTCAAAGGATATTCTAAATGTATTTTATTGATGTAACCCAAGGGAGATGTTATTATTCCTCTGGTGGGGTGTTACTATTGCATTTGGTCACCATAGAGTCATGAGGTAAAGCCTCCATTGTAAGTCAGGTCATTAGTACCCTAATGAATAATATAATATACTGTTTTGAGTCTTCCTAGGTGAAGTTGACCTAGACAATCTAGAGGGGCCGACTTGTTTAGGGTAAAAGTTAGTTGGCTCAATGTCTATACATATAAGAGTTTTGGTTCTCATTTGGATACGTAGACACTCACTTGTGTAGCACATAGGAAAGAGGGAGAGAGAAAAAACAACAAGGAGGAGAACAACTGTTATACATCTTATACAGAGGAAGTTTTGCTGGGTTTTCTTCCTCTTGAGGGTTTCCCAGGATAAATATTGTGTCTATCTTGCGATTATGTTTCTATTAGTGATTCTGGATATGCTGTTGCCGTGAATTTGAAATGAACACTAATGATATCTAGTTTAGCATTTGAAATCTTAACACAAGGGATATTCTTAGTGTAGTCATGAAAGTCAAAGTGTTGAGCTAGAGATGGTTGAGCATCACTTGAGCTACTAACTAATACATGCTTATGCAACTAATCCATGATTGTTAAGTTCATCTGGTGTGTTAGGAAAATATGAAAATGAATTCACAATTCAAGTCAAGAACACAAAGGCATGTTGCAAGACCTATAAGAAGTTTTATTTCAGTCATCGATATGATGTAGCAAAATCGAACTATAAGCTTGGGGTGCACAACTAAATTGGAAGCAAATTTGAATTCATTGCCTTCACTATAAATCTAGACATCCCCCCATGCTCATGCCAAGCCTCATATACAATGATTTAATATGCAACAACTAAATCACAACAACAAAATATAAATTTACATTAACACATATAGCAACAAGCATTTTTCGATGAGAAACAACAACACAAGATATTTTAGCTCACATCCACAACAATTTGCACATACAACTCTTGAAGTGAGTAGCCACATCAAATATGTCATAGTTGTAGATTGGATCCTAATAGAGACAGGATAATACCAACACTTAGAATTTAAGAACGCACCATTCATTTGTTTCTCCATGATGATTTTCCCACCATAGACATATGTTGTTTCTCACACAACAACAAGTGATGTCATTTATTATTCAGAATTTGATATGTTATAGCTATTTCCTCAATTACTCAAGAAATGTTATTTCCTTTTACTCTTATACTACCTAGTTATTTCATTGCAATACCTATATAGTGATTCCTCCTCTTCCAATGATTCTATTGAGCCCAACTTTTCCAATTCAATCATATAGTTTGGTATCCTTAATTGAATNTAATAAATATGTCATCCACTAGTTATATAAGGAGCCATTAACTAATCACACGTGAAATGAATCACTTTATGGGGGGGGGGGGGTGTGGAGTGTGACAAGCTCCCAATGCCTAATGCCTATCCAACACTGGCCCATTCACCATTGAAACAATAGGGGGAAATCTATGAGATGAAGAGTGATTAATAACAAGAAATATGGAGTGATATGATTGCATTATTCCTTAGATGGCGCCACAATTCATTTCACTATTTAATGGTTTGAACAAATTCCCATTTACGTATGTACGAGCTCAAAGACAAAGAATATCCCAATTCCACATAGTGTATGGCATGTATGAATAAAGGGTGAGCTCAATTAGTTTCCAGAGACAACATACGATCCCCTAACTACCCAATTTTCTTTGCTAGGTATGAAATACATTTCTTGAAGGGAATATGGCAAATGGGAAAACAAAACAATTGTTTGTGTTAACAATCTACAACCATTAATCTTGACAAAAATTAGAAACTAGGCTAAAATAATGCAATAGTTAAATAATGGAAGCCATAGATCTTTGCTCTCGTAGTAAATCCAACAATAGACAACAAAAAGGCATTAGTATTCTTTAATTTGCTAAGAAAGAATGAAATTATGGAATGAATCTATAAAGCTACAACAAAGGTTGAGTTCTCAAACAATTCAAAATATCTAGGAAACCATTATCACTCTTAGAATAACATTTAGCTATTAAACATCAATAGGGGAAACATATTAAATATGGGTAAGAGTGATATATCAAACACATATAAGAGATTATCACTATAAACAAAACTAATTACCTAATGAGCACAATTATTTTACCCTAGAAACCCAATTGGGAAAACCAACATTCAAATGGTTTATTAGTCTTATTTCACAAACTCTAGTTACAATGCAACTCATGGCTCTCTGGCATTCTCCCTCTTTGGCCCCAAAAAACTCTTTGAGAATCAAACTACAAGGAGATACATGAGAGGTGGGGATAATTGGAGAAACATGAGAGATATCAGTTCCCATTCCACTCTCTCCTATTTTCAGTTTTGAATGTTTATTTACTTTATTATTTTCCCCCTTTTTTTCTCACTTAACTTTACATTGCATTGTCTTTTATATCTTATCTAACTTTTATTAATTGTTGAATTATAATCACAAGCATTAAATCTTATAGCCATTCACCCGTTTGGATCCATTTGGACCACATGTCCCCATTGGCAATCTTTTTGGTCTTCAAAAGCTTAGATTGAACCAATTTAGATCAATGTGCCTTTTGTCTATTTTTCTTCATATGGCTTTGACTTTGGCTCTTGGCTACAACTCTAACTCTAGATCTATCTCTAACTCTAGATCATGGCTATGACTATTGGACCTAGTTCTAGCTATGGCTCTAGATTTGGTTCATGGCTTGGTTGTTCTTGCATTATATAAGTCTACTGACTAACTCTCAACTATGAGCAATCTCCATATTCAAACTATTCAATTAGAACTCACTCCCATATTTAGCGTGCAAGTTTCTTGCATTTTCAAACTTGGATATGGTCCATCTTGGCAGTCAATGAAGGTAAGTCAAATTCTATTTTTCTCTTGTTCATTGTTGAATGTATGCAACACTCATTCGATAGTGAGATCCCAACAGTTAACCCCATCACACAACAACCCCATGAAAGAGGTGAGGTTTTCTTGCTTCTTCTAGGATCAATTGCTACTTGGCATGGTCACAATCCTCTACTGGTTAGTCATTCTTCAACCAATTTGCAATGAATAAAACAACAACCTAGGCTTGAGATCCTTCTATACTCTCTTTTGCTTCCACCAAATAATTGCTTGCTTCATTGGTGAGGCTAACCTCTTGTTTTGCTACAAATCTATAGCCATTTAGTGTTGGAAAACTTGGTTGTATATTGGATTTGGGGTATTCTAAAAGTGTGTCTTACCTATATTGTTAGAAGCAAGGGCACTATATCAAGCTTGCTTGGATTGTTTGAACGAATTAAATATAAATAAGTGTACATGTTTATAAGCCTTTATGGTGATGGTTGGTCAATTTGTCAATATGTATAAAGGCACAGTGCAAAGTGTTTGATACAAAAAGCTGAAATGACAACATCTCTCGTCCATTAGGGAAGGATGGATGATATTTAATCATATAAAATGTTGCTAGAATAACTTGAGGGTAGATTCCAAGTGGGGAGCATCTCACGCCATGAAATATTCTAAAAGATGAAGTAGAGATTTAGAATTTTGATAAGGTAAACGTGGACATTCGACCACACAAAACACTTTGAAAGATAAAGCACCCATTCGGGAGCTTAGAAATGTTAGAAATATTATAAATAAGAGACGAAGAGAGTTACAAAATTATAGGAAGGTGGTAGGTCCATATTTCTTGTAAAGATATCCTTATGTTGGTTATATTATGATAAGATAGTTTGGTGCGTCGAGCAAATCAAACACGAGGGCATCTATCGTAAAGTGGGTTTAAGCATTAAATATGGGCTTATTTGATGTTTAAATATGGGTAATTTAATGTGGTTTTATTTATTTATTTTGGAGATGGATTATGATAAAAGTAATTGATATTATAATGATGATAGAAGTTCATGAGATAAAAAATCTGACAAGATCTAATATTTGATGTATCAGTAATAAAAATTGAAATTGTGGTTATACAATTATCAAAACTATAGTACATAATTCCTTGAAATTGTGGTTATACAATTATCAAAACCATAGTGATTATATAATTCCTTGCATGGCAGTGAATAATAAGATATTATAATGATGATAGGAAAACACTTTTTATATATTTGTGTTTTGTGAAGTGTGTTGATGTTCAACATCGACATGTTTTGAAGTGTCGGAACATGACGCAAGAGGCAAATCTATTGAAATTTTCTGCAAGATTATTTCATCTATATCGTCATCTCAAGAGCAATGTGCTCTTCTCATTCATAGTTAGTTTCATCACTTACATCATTGTTTGACCTCTTCGACACATTCATCAAGTTATATTTCATGTGTCCTCATGTCATGGTCAAGTTGAGTTGGCAACTTGTAGTTTTTTGCATTAGGCAACATCATGTCTCATTTTTTGTAACCTTGAGTTCATCTCATCTCACCGATCGTGCTCATATTTTGTTTTCTAAATTTTGAATCTATTTGACCCACTTGCCAATTGGTCAAAGTTTCGACAAATTCAAGTCTTTTGGTCACTAATAGTGAAATCTAGAAACCAAGGTAGGCAGGTGCGGGTGGGATTATCTTTGATCCTGGAGGAAAACCAATAGTGCCATTCTCCTAGGGGATTGGACGAAAAACCAATAATGAAGCCGAATGGCTTGCTCTCTTTCTTGGAATTGATCTGGTTAAAAAATAAAACATCAACAGGATCATTGTATTTGGAGACTCTAAACAAATAATTCAGAAAATGAGGAATGGCTGTATTGATGGGGCAATCAATTGCAGTTGTTTGCACAAATGAATCATCAAGATGAGCTCCAGCCTTTAGATCTCTTATTACCACATCCTAAGGAAAAACAACAATCTAGTTGACAAAATGGCTAATAAAGGGGTTAAGAATAAGATAGGTATAGTCTCAATTAGAGACCAAGTCTATCAAAAACATGTTCCATAATACTCTAATCCTAAGGGGGCCTCACTATCACCCCCCCTTCATCGCTCACTCCTTGATGAAGAACACGTGTCCTTCGATGCGTCATGATCAGTACATAGGTACTGCCAGCTCCTGGGTTGCATTAAGTATGAGTCTCGTCCTCCAACTAATTGACAGCCCAAGCCTTCACTTTGCACACATCGCAGATTTCGTGGCCATGAAAAATCTCAGGCTCCCTTGAAATATGGAGAAGCTCCCTCCTTTCATCGTTCTTCGGGAAGAAGATTATATTTCTCGCTTTGCAAGATTACTCAACTCTCAAACTGACAGTGAGGTGCATCACCAAACAATGAAAGAAGACTTTGCTTCATCGTGGTTGGTGCAGGATCAGGCCTTTCCATCTCAGCTTCTCGATTCAGGTATATTTTCCTACAGTTACTCTGAATTAACAAAGTGGGCCTCGCTGGATATACATGAGAAAGATAACATGGCCTCTTCCAAGGATCTCCAGGAAATTAAGTCTGCAGTTTCAAACCTTCAAAGTGGAATGAAATGGGTCCTCAACATGGTGGGAACCAGTGTCAATAGCACTCGGAACGTTGCTAATGATGCCAGGTACATATCAAATCAATTGGACTGTCATCCTTCAAGAATTGAAGACAACACCACGGATTTGCATGAGTTAATGGCAAAAGTAGACTATCTTAAAGAAGATGTTCAGAAACTAACCAAAATGGCGAAAGGCAGCCATTGCTAGAAAACCCTAGGAGATCAATAGATGGAGGAGCCCTCGGTTGGCAAGCCAACCCTCGGCCATGAAGCTCAAAAGTGACAGGCCTTTCTCTCTCGGCATTGTCTTGCAATTTTGTGTCTTGCTTATATCTATTTAGGTTTATTATGTATTTTTGCTTATTGCTGAACAAACAATTTGTTAGACAATACCCCTACAAGGGCAACCTCAGTCTCAGGAAAAAAGTCAGAATATCTCTCTTTATTGTAGCTTGCTTATTTGCCTCTGTAAAATCTATTGCAGCAGAACAATTTTTTGAATTAAGACTGTGTAAGGATGGTTGTGCTCAGCCTTTTTTATATATATATATAAATCTTCTTCGGCTTCTGTTAAAAAAAAATAGTGAAATCTATAAAATCCGCGTCCTCTAATAATCTGCCATTGGCACTTGCCCATGAGTGTTGTCATCACGCCTATGTTGAGAAAGTTAAAAAGTCCCCCTAGTGCCCCTAGTTACGAAAATGTCAATATCTCCTCTACCAAAAATAATCATCCCTCCTATTTTAATGTTCTCTTGCCATTTTTTAATTAAAGAAATAAAAATAATATATAATAATAATAATAATAATGGCCTTTACAACTTTCTACCTAATTAAATATATTATTAAAATATCATAATAATTAATATAATATGTTTTTATATATAAATATAATATAGTTAAACATTATATAATATATTAATATTAAAAAATTAAGAAAAGAAAGGATAAATATTTTTTGGTAATGATAATAATAATAGTAATACCCTTTGCACCTTTCTATTCAATTCAATATTTTTTAATATATCATAATAATTAATATAAATGATTATATATATAAATATATTACATTAATATTAACAAAATTATGGAGGGAAAGGATTTAGGGAAATAAAAATGAAGAATCGAAGGAAAGTAACGAGAGAAATAAAAATTAGGAATGAGGAAAAGTAATTGGGGAAATACAAGTTTGGAGAAAGAAATTGGGGACTTTTGTTATTATTTTGCCTCGGCCTAAAGGTAGTTATGCAGTAAATAATGGTTTTTAAAACTATAAGTGTCTCAAAAGAAGCCGCAAGGGTTTGTTCTTGTTTTCAAGCCTTATTTTTATTATAAACCAAGAAACATCAAAATTTTAATGGTTTAGGATTCAAGTGGGGTGAAGCGAATAATTATTCGCTTACACAAATAATATTACCAAAAGACTTGGAATATTAAATAAGCCATAATAATATATAAATTGATGATAGAAAATATATGATACATTTACAATAGTCGGACTTATATATGTCCATTCGTGACTTTCCAACCTACAGTCATGACTCTTTGATAATTAATAATTATCTATTAATATTATTTTTAATATTTATATATTTTATGTTCGTTACATTGCCTTCCCCTTAAGGGAAGCTTTGTCCTCAAAGCTTGTTTAGTGAAGGACTTCTCAGTTATGAATAACGTCTTGCCATGTCTCTCTGAACTTGTAACTTCGACACTTGATGAGACACGGTGATATAATTTCCGAATCCCTGAATTGAATTGTCGCATTTCCTCGGGAGTGATCCATCCAAGATTTACTTTCATTCGAGCTGCCTGTTGGTTTCCTTGCTGGATAAAAATTCTTGTTTTTTGTTTAGGTTGTAGATTTTGTGTTCCTTCGCATTTGACATCGTACATTTTGACCTTGTCGTTGGTCAAAATGACTTTTATAGTTAGGGTGTCGATAAGGAGTTTTTATTGTTTGTTCTTTTGCTAGATTGAATTCTTTTTTATTTGTATTGATGACTGGATTTGTATTTGCTTTGTTTTCCTCAACTTGTTTTTTTGAGCCCAAAAGTTTTGATGTCCTCTTCTGAATGTGCACCAACTTGTTTCTGACTAAATCTTTAACATTCTTAAGATTCCTGAAAATTTCTTCTTGCTTTTTCGCATCATCTTTAAGCTCTAATAGTTTCTTCTGTAGATCTCGATTTTCCTCTTCTATCTTTTGATGGTCCTGTGCCCTATCTTTTGCCTTCTTGATTTGAAAGAGCAACTTCTGATTATGATCTCTTACATGAGATATCTCTTCTTCTTTGTCCTTGATGAATTTGTTGAATTTTTTTGCATCTTTTGTCTTGATTTTTGATCTTCTTATGAAATCATCTTCGAAATGTCTTTGAAATCTTCAGATGACACATCCTCGGAATCCGATTTCATTGAAACATCTTGCAGTTTGATTTGTTTCTTCTTATATGGAAATGTTAAAAACTTTTTCTTCATATTTAAGATGATTGCTCCCAATGTTTCCATCCATGATAAGTCGAGAATGATGTCAACTTCATTTAGATAAATACTTGTAACATTGAATTGGGATGTGAACTTATACTCATCAATTGTCAGTTCTAAGTCTCTAATGGCATATTTCTTCCAACCATATTTATCTTTCTTTTCGATTATACTTAGTTCTGGGACGAGTAATTGATTTGCCAAGCTGACGTTAATGTGATTTTCCTCGTTGGTTGGGCAAACAGCGATGCTAATAGGCTTGCTTTGAACAATCCCTTCAAGTTTTAGAATGTCAATGGCTACCTTTGAGTCGGTCTTCTGGAATCTTCCTTTTTTGTCACCATGAGACTCCATTTTTGTGTTCGAAGGTGAATAGTTTTCGACTTTCGACGATAATTGATCTTCCTTTGACGTCTTCGGCAATAAATGGTCTTCGAATTTTTTGATGATAGGAGGGTCTTTGACTTCGAATTCTTGAATAATAATGGTATTCTTTTTTTTTGGTATTAAATAATAATTGTAATTATTACAATTATTAATATTAATAATATTTTTTTATAAATATAATAATAATATTAACAAGGCACTTGGATCTCCATGTTGGTTAACCTTTTGATTTAGATTAACTTCTTTATGGACTGTGTGTAGATTAGGTGGTTGAGAAGAATGATTGTTAACTTCCCCACCCAGGTTCAAATCTCACTTCTTTATGCACTTCTAGCTTTTATGTTATTTAATGTAAATAACTTAATTAAGGTGTGAGTTGGTTTGTTAATAAAACCACGGGCGTTTGTTTTCTTCTTTCCTTTTTTTATGGGATCTTCTCTCTTCTTCTCTTTTTTTATTTTTATTTTTACTTCTTCCTTTTTTTCTTTTTTCTTTTTTCTTTTTATCTTTTTACGTTTTTCTCCTTTAGATTATTTTCTCTTTTTTACTTTTATTTATTTATTCTTCCTTCTTCTCTTTCTCTTTTCTTTTTTATTTTGTTTTTACTTCTCAATTTTTTTCCTTTTACTCTCTATTTTTATGGTCAAAGACCCAATTTAGGAAACCTGGAATAATGGCCAAAGGCCGAAATCTAGCCAATGAGGCTCTGATACCACTTGAAGCGAATAATTATTTACTTACACAAATAATATTACCAAAAGACTTGGAATATTAAATAAGCCATAATAATATATAAATTGATGATAGAACAGATATGATACATTTACAATGGTCGGACTTATATATGTCCATTCGTGACTTTCCAACCTACAGTCATGACTCTTTGATAATTATTAATTAATAATTAATAATTATCTATTAATATTATTTTTAATATTTATATATTTTATGTTCGTTACATAGGGTTCATCAACTTGATAATGGAAGGTAAGCTTATGGATTTCCAATGATACCTACTTTGATTTTATGCCTATGATTTGATGCTTGGGTTCTATGAGGGAATTACAAAATTCTTTTTAGAGTTTGTCTTTTATTTGTTTTGATTGACTACGGTTAAAAAAATGTTTTTTAATGACAATAAGGCTCTTTTTAACCTTTTCCTTCTAAAAACCCTAAGTATCCCTTTAACAAAACCCAGAAGAATGTAAATCTCACCAAAATCGTATGAGCATTTAGAAAGGAACAGGTGTTTCCCTTATCATTGGGGACCAATTGAACTTATGGACCACCGATTTAACAACGCTTCAACCAGGAGCTCATTCTTGGTAAATGCTATCCTTAAAGGTGATGTTTTGGTTTTCATTACCGATGTAAAATAATTTTTTTACAGAAACATGGCCTAGAGAAGGAATGACCACGATCGATTCATACATAAGAGGGTATATCTCATATTTTCACAGTTTCCATCTTTGACAATTGTTTGTCTTTACATATCTTGACAATGGCTCCAATCTTCTTCACTATTTTGGTTCGACCAATTTTTAGGATAAAAGATTGTGCTCATTTTTAGCTTTGGGGAATGTAGAGAACCACTTTAACATTCACTTTTGATGTTTTTGCATGATATGTGTGTTGTCAAGATGGGTTTGGATGTAGTGACATCTGTGATGTTCACAATGGGATTTTTTTTAACTGTTGTGCAGTGTGAGACTAAGAACTACTCTAATAAGTGGGCTTTGTTTTCCCATCACTCGATTTGTAGATCTTTTCTCTATATTCATGTCCATGGTTTTAATATCTCTGATGATCCCCAAAGCTCTCTCTTTCATTCATGGAACATGAGAGTATGAATTTTAACCGCCAGTAGTTGGATATGGTCACCTCGGTGCCAAGTATGAGCCGAAATTCCTTGAATATGTCATTCTCCATAGCAGTTATGGAATCGCATATGTGCTCGAGAGTTTCTTGGAAAACAAGAGCCTACTAGTCCACATCATTTCCTTCATCTCCGGGTGACTCTATGCTTGGTCGAGAGCAAAGGAGTCGGGTGGATTTCCTGTGCTTATGGGATTTCCTATTCTTTCGAGTGCGGCAATGTTTGTTGTGATGCCTATGATCTTCAATTGGCATGAAACTATCTCCCCTAGACCGGCTCGAGGGTGTCTTCCTTGCTAACGTATTCCCCAGACCTGTGCAATAGTGCTTGTCCCATACCACTCTTAGAATTTTGATTGCCATTCTCTCCCTCTGATTGAACATCCTACCCGTAGGATCGTATATCGGCATGGACTGGTTGGAACAACACCATGTCATGCTTGATTGTTTACACAAGTCAATCTTGTGTACAGATAGCCAAGGGAATTAGGTAAAGATTCAAGGCATACCTAAGAAAGTTTCTATAAAGCATATATCCACTTTACAATTAAAGAAGTGGATTAGGAAAGGATGCAAAATGTTTGCAGTGAACATTCAAGATGTAGAAGCTGAAAGAGAACAACACATTGAGGATTTTCCAGTTCTCGTAGAATTCATGGATGTATTTATGGAAAAGATACCAAGATTACCACCGAAACGAGAACTAGATTTTTCCATAGAACTGACACCAGGGTCAGTTCCCACTTAAAAATCCCCTTACCACATGAGCGCACTGGAGTTGGTGGAACTCAAACTATAGTTGCAGGAGTTGATTGAGAAGGGATATATCCGACCGAGTGTGCTCCCTCGGGGAGCACTGATACTTTTTGTAAAGAAGAAGGATGGTATGATGCAGATGTGCATCAATTATTGCCAACTTAATAAGATGACCATCAAGAACCGATACCCACTCCCTAGGATAAATGACTTGTTCAATCAAGTAGGAATAGCTTTTTGAAGATCGATCGATGATTCGGGTACCATCGAGTATAGATTTGCGATGAGGATATTCATAAAACTGCCTTTTGTATGAGGTACGACCACTTGGAGTTTGTAGTAATGCCATTCGGGTTGACCAATGCACCCCGAACTTATGCTAAACAATATCTTAAGCAAATACCTGGATAAATTTGTTTTGCTATTTATAGATGACATCCTAGTTTACTCTAAGAGTAAAGAGGAACATGAGGAGCATCTCTCCATGGTGCTACAGGTGTTATAGGAACACCAGATCTACGCCAAGTTTAGTAAATGTGATTTTTACAAACCACAGATACAGTACTTGGGTCACATCATCTCCGAGAAGGGGATAGCTGTGGACCCATAAAAGATTAAATCCATAGAGGATTGGCGTACCCCCACTAGTGTCACCAATATTAGGTCCTTTTTGGGATTAACCGGTTACTACCAAAAGTTCATTGAGAACTTTTCAAGGATAGCTTGTCCCATGACCGCTTTGTAAAAGAAGACGAACAAGTTCTTATTGACGACCAAGTGCGGGGAAAGTTTTTAGAAGCTTAAACAACTTTTGACGATTGCACCAATACTACGAATTGTGGATCCCGATGGAGGTTTCATTGTTTGCATGGAAGCAAGCAAGGAAGGGCTCAGAGGAGTCCTCTGCCAGAACGATTGCACAATCTGTTATGAATCATGAAAGTTAAAAGAACATGAACAAAACTACCCCACCCATGATCTTGAGTTAACAACCATCATCCACACCTTGAATATGTGGAGTCACTACCTAATGGGGAAGAAATTTCTTCTGAAAATAAATAATTTCAGTCTAAAGTATTTATTTGAGCAGCCGGATATGAATTCTAGGCATGCCAGATGTTTGGATTTCTTTAGTGAGTACCATTTTGAGTTAAAGCATATAAAGGGCAAGGAGAACAAAATTGTTGATGCTTTTAGCCGACGAGCTCATATGATATATAAGGTGAAATTAAGTCAAACCCATTCGGATTTACACGAGAGGATTAGAATGGTCAATAGAGTTGACCCTTTCTATGTTTAAATCCTCAAGAAGGTCCAAGAGGACAGGTTGTTTCAACAACAAAAAGAGTACAAGGTAGACGAAATGGGACTGTTGTGGTCCAAAGAAATATTGTACATTCCAGAAGGAGGGACATCAGGTCCAACATACTCACATAATTTCATCAGACACCCTACTCAGTGCATCCGGGATATCAAAAGATGATATCCGCAATAAAGAAAACACTTTTTCTGGCCTAAGTTAAAGGCCAACATAGCATTGTTTATCGCAAAATGTCAAGAATTCATGCTGGTCAAAGCTGAGAACCAACATCCTTCAGGGTTGCTACAGCCATTACCCATTCTGAAATGGAAGTGGGAGGTCATTAGTATGGATTTTATCACAGGTCTACCAAAGAGTAAGAAGCAAAATGATTATATCTTTGCAGTAGTTGACAAGTTCTCAAAATCAACACACTTCATCCCAGTGAATTCGACCTACAAGGCAGTACACATTGTTGACATCTTCTTAAAGGAGATATTCAGATTGCGCAGGATACCCAAGGCAATCATCTCAGATCAAGATACAAAGTTTACTGGGAACTTTCGGAGATCCTTATTCTCCAGATTAGAGACGCAATTGAACTTTGGTACTCCTTATCACTCGTAGACAGACGGGCATACATAATAGGTAAACTAGATTGTAGAGGACATGCTTAGGATGTATGTCATGAAAAACCCCACCAAGTGGGAAGATTACTTGCATCTTGCAGAGTTTGCATATAGCAATAGATACTAGATCTCTGCCAAGATAAGTCCCTTCGAGGTACTCTATGGACGGAAGTGTAGAACACCAATTATTTGGGATAGCCCGGTGGATTGACTCATGTTAGGGCATGACTTACTAAAGGACTTGGAACAATTAAGGTCCAACTGAACCTTAAAGAAGCACAAGACTGCTAGAAGAGTTACGTGGATAATAAAAGAAAAGATAAATATTATCAGATAGATGACCATGTTTACTTGAAAGTAAAAGCAAAAAGAAGCTCATTGAGCTTGGGAAGGCATGATAAGTTAATACCAAGATTTTGTGGACCCTTTGAGATATTGGCCAAGAGAGGGCCAGTGGCATATGAACTAGCTTTACCCGCTCATATAAGACTTCATAATGTTTTCCACGCATCCTTATTAAAGAAATATGTTTATGATACTAAACATGTGAATGATTGGTCCTTGTTACATGTGGAACCTGAAGGGAAGTTTGTACCTGAACCCCTTCATATACTGGACAAGAGAGAGGTACAACTCAGGAAGCACACCATAGTCCAATTGAAAGTGCAATGGAAGCACTTTGAGGCCGATGAGGCTACTTGGGAGAATGAAGCGACCATGAGAGAGGCTTACCCCACCTTGTTTCATGATTTCATTATGAGTCCCTAGAACGCTAGGGACGGTGTTGTTCCAAGTAGGGAGGGATGTAATCTCCCGAATTTTTGACCTAACACTTATGGGCATAATCCCCATTGCTTATGATGTTTCTTTGATGTTTTATTTTGTATATTGGACATAATAACCCACTACGCATGAAGATGATGATTTGTTTGATATATCAGGCGTAAGCCAATTGCAAATGTTTTATGTATATGATTTCATGTGTTGGGCATGGACCCTGAAGCACATATTTGATGATATGTTTGTGTTGAGGGTGAGCTCCGAGGCACATGAGTATTTGATGTTTTGTGTTGAGTGAGAAGCTCTGGAACACATGAGTATTTAATGTTTGCGTTGAAAGAGAGGCTCTGGAGCGCATCCATATTTTAAATGTTTGTGTTGAGTGAGAGGCTCTGGAGCACATGCAAAGATAAGAATTGGAAGTGTTGGGCATAAGCCCTGGAGCATTGCAAGTTTATGTTGAGCATAAGCTTTGGAACATCAGATCCTTGGCCATTGTATCCCTAGGTGTATCCTACAAATACATCCTAGCATTACTGTTGAGCGAGGAGCTCTAGAATTGTACTAAGTTTGTAACTCCCTATTTTTTAGCATTGAGTATGGGCTCTGGATAAACGCTAGGAGTTACTGAAAAATTAATATGTTGAGTGAAAATGACTTTGATAAAACATTGATCGCATCTTACTTATTTTTATGTGCTTAAATGAAATTTTGAATTTTCGTATCTCATCAAGTACTGAAGAACTACCATGTTATATGAGGGAATCCAATATGGAAGGAGGTTTAGAGTTTCCTACCCTAGTTGACCTAGCCCCTACCTGAAGGCCTTAATAAAGAAGTGACTATAAGCTAAAAGAAAGTGTCATGTGACTCAGGATCATGCTATATGATACCTAAAGTAAAAATGTTAACATATATATAAGAGTAAGTACAAGTAATAATACTAGTAACTATGAATAATAATGAAATGATAGTATATATCATTATTATTACTAATGTCAATTAAATATTAATTACATACAAGAGAAAAAGTAGGAACTAGTCAAAAGTTCCTAAGTTAAATTTAAATAAATATTAAAATTACCTAAATTAAATAAAAAAGGGTTATTTCAAGAAAACAAATGATTCTTGATTTAACTGCCCATTTTCCTAAAAAGTCTATCTATAAATACCCAAGCCAAAGAGAGGCTTAGGGATCTTTTGATTCTTCCAAAATTTTACCTGATTATTCTCAAGAGAGTTCTTGGAGAACATTTTTCCTAAGAGAAAAAATGAAACTGATACAGAACCTGTTATCCCAGATAGTGAAGCCTTACCTTAGGAGCTCTAAGCTACTTGCATGTTGGAACCAACTCGGGAGGTCCGAATTGAAACCAGAATACGAGTGAATCCAACATGCAAGCAGGCTTAGAGTTGCCTACCCTAGTTGACCTAGCCCCTACCTGAAGGCCTTAATAAAGAAGTGACTATAAGCTAAAAGAAAAATATCATGTGACTAGAGATCATGCTATATGATACCTAAAGTAAAAATGTTAACATATATATATAAGAGTAAGTACAAGTAATAATACTAGTAACTATGAATAATAATGAAATGATCTATATATCATTATTATCATTAATGTTAATTAAATATTAAATACCTACAAGAGTAAAAGGAATAACTAGTCAAAAGTTTATAAGTTAAATTTAAATAAATATTAAAATTACCTAAATTAAATACAAAGGGTTATTTCAAGAAAACAAATGATTCTTGATTTAACTGCCGCTTTTCCTAAAAGGCCTGTCTATAAAAACCCAAGCCAAAGAGAGGCTTAGGGATCTTTTGATTATTCCAAAATTCTACCTGATTATTCTCAAGAGAGTTCTTGGAGAACATTTTTCCTAAGAGGAAAAATGAAACTGATACAGAACCTATTATCCCAGACAGGGAAGACTTACCTTAGGAGCTCTAAGCTGCTTGCATGTTGGAACCAACTCGGGGGGATCCGGATTGAAACCAGAAATGGTTCCGGGTCATGGTTGGGTGGAACGTGGTAGTTCCCAAGTTATTCGGTTATCTGAATAGAGGTCAGATCTGTCTATTTACTTGTTAATTTTGGGTGTTTGAGTGTGCAGGGTTTCCAGCCATTAAAATAGCTTCAACTTGCAGGTATGAGGTTTCTTGATTTTCCTTATTATTTACACAGGTTTTCTTATTAAATGAAGAGATTAAATTCTGGAAGGATAAATAGTATCTGTCTGCTATAGCTAGGTTATTTTATTTACTCAAACATGCTTTTCTAGTTAGGGAAATATAGATCTTATCCATGTTTGAAATGATATACTGTCTCCTATAGATTTATTAGTTTTCATATATAGATCTTATCCATGATTGTAATGATATACTGTCTCCTATAGTTTTATCAGTTTTCTAAACTCTGAGAGAATTTGGTCTCTGTTATTTTCTGCATTATTCTTTCATCATTTACATGTTAATTTCAGTCTTCTCTAAAGGAGCATATTGGTTTTAATAGAGTTCAAATTATTTAGGTTAGCTAGATTTCTGATCATTGTCAAACTTATATACAAAATTAAAACAGAGATTTTAGCTAATTAAACTCCTAATCTACATTTTCCACTGTTGGCATATTTCATATTACCAACAGGCTTGTTATTTTTAATCATCATAACTATTACATATTGCTATAGCATAAACACTATGCATAAAATACAAATTAAATACTATTGTTGAAACTTAAACCATTATAACTTAAACAAGATAAACAAAGTTAACACATTTAAAAATAACAAATAACATAATGAAGATAATTATTAAACAAACCCCAAACAGTGATTTCCATTTTATAAATCTCTGCATAACATGCCAACCATCGAGACCTGTTAAGTTCCGGCCATAGGCATAACAATTATATCAAATACCTCTACGATCTACTACGAAGCTAAGAATCGACTTTATACATAATACAAACCAACTAATGAACAACGTATCCATTTAAAAAGATCTAGGATCGAATCCTGTTGGCATCTCTGCCAAAACAAAACCCACACACACGGTATTGAAACACCAATCCACGCAACCCAGGATCGAATCCTATAGGCTTACCTTTTATTTACCAAACAAAAACTATATCAAAATTATGCCAGGAATCGAATCCTGGCATAATCAAATATAAACTATGCTAATAGAACTAAATGCACAGAGTAATATCCATTAAAACTTCACATAGGCTGCGTATTCACATAAGGGTTGAAATCGTAGCTATCAAGCTCGAACATAAACCCCAGTTTTAAACCATAATCAAAATCACTGCTTTGTCATAGCTCCACATTAATGAAAACAATAAGAATATACACGCTGCATTTCAATACTAAGGCTCATGGCTGATATTTAAACCCCACCGTAATAACCATTAAAAACAAGAACCCAAACCTTTTCAAATATAGAGAAGGAATTTATTTAACCCCACTGTCAACGCTGTTATAACCACGACTTCTAAACAATAAATACGCAGCAGTAAGCTAAGCTTATGGCTATCACAATAATGAACCCATGCACGTTAAATAAACCTTATCTCACAGTAGTAAAAATTTACAAGAAAAACTACACACAGTCGCGATTCGACAAGGGTGCCATTGCAAGCAATGGCACTACCATAGTTTAAAAACATCATATAAAACCAAAACGTAGAGTTTCCATTAACTTATCAAACCATACGTTTAAGTTACAAAACCAAAACAATTACCAAACTGAGTCTCCTAGATAGACATGGACTGAAGGCGCCGCACTTAAACCATCATCAAAATCATATTTACACATGCATCTCTGGATGCCCATTAACCCAAAATATCCTTACAGTCGAACCGATAACCAAATATTCACAAATTTAAACCTTTCAACACAGAGCTCAAAGCTCTTCTAAATATTTACACATAGAGGTAATAGGCCTAAGCTATTGCATGAATTACCTGTGGAAGGGTACCGTAGACAACCTTGAAAACACCCATGATCCACGAATGGAAGTCCCCTGTCACCTACAATTTGAAACAGAGAACTATTAGAATTATGCTAAAACCTCCACTCGAAGAAAACAATAGTAAACAATGCAAAACCAGACAAAAAGCATACCTTCCAAGTGTAGGGTGAGCCTGTTCCTCCACGCTGAGATGAAACCAAGGAGCCAAACCACACAGACAACCCACAATAATAGACCAAATGAATCTGAAATCACGACAGACTCAAGCTTAGGGTTTGTTTTCCCCCCATCCCAAGGAGCATTAATGGCGCCACCCTGTTCACCACCATTGATGTAATGTTTACCCACATGCATATAGTCCAAACCCCAACAATGTGATTTTGTATAAAAACCCCCATCAAAGCCCTCGTTGGAATAGTTAAGCCATGGTTTCATGGAATATGGAATATGCCATGAGTGGCTTACCATGTAAACCATAATATTTACAAACTTTAATATAATGTTGGTTAAGTCTTAGGACTTAAGCCTATAACCTTAGGCATTAACACAATCCAAATTATATGTTATAAATACATAGCAAAGGGATACAAATTATCATAGTCCCAATCCACAATAAATATTGAGGCCTTATAAACCCCAACTCTGCATAAACAATAACGTAAACAATAGCAGTAGGAATGGTTAGGCCAGGGCTTTAGTCCTTTTTGTCTTCGATAGGCATAGGATAACGTACAGTGGATAACATGCCATAGGATGCCAAGTTTAGCTATCGCAGCGAGATTTCTTCATCTAATGAAACTGCACAAAGAAAGGAGAAGGTTGCATTAGTTCAACATGAACTAAGTAAACCCTGTAATAGCAGGTAGAACCAGTTACCTCTCCAAGTGGTCCCATAAGGGATACAAATTCCGCCACTCCACCCCTTGATAGTTAAAGATAAGTCAAGACTTTCCATAAACAATGAACACAACTTATAACCAGGATGTAAGATATAACTGAATGAGCATACACACATGCATGATAAATAGTAATAAATAAGCAGAGTAATCATTTAAACTAGCTCAAGTAAAATAAACATAGTACATACTCACATTAGTAACTACATAGGAAAACACATAGAAATGGTAAGGACAACTTACGACACTTCGAATTAGAAAACAATGACCAACATATTCCACAGAAGATGAATTAATGTCCATAATAGGTAGTAATTAACTAGCCTAATTTTTTTTTTCCAAATTTTGGGGACATTACAAGTGGTATCAGAGCCTAGTTTCAACACTGAGAGACCTAATGGGCGTGCCAAATATTCGTTGCAGAAAATAAAGTATGTTTTTGAAAATTTGTTAACTAACATAAATTTTTCCTGTTATTAAAATTTTAAATTGTAAGATTCAAAGAACACTTCAGATCATGAACACAGAAAAAGACAACAGCCGAAAAAGAAAACTGAATACCCCCACATGGGAAGAAGAACTAGTAGTTGAACTAAATTCTGACATACTGAAAACCATACAAAGACTTCAAGCAGACTTACGAAATTTCAAGGATGATAACATGAATGAAAGAAAATAACAACAAGCAATTATTGAAGCCTTGTTGCGGAACATGACGGGAGGAAGCCCACATGGAAAACCCACTCATTCAACTAATAAGTTCAAGAAAGAGTTCTATCATAAATGGGCCAACAACCCAAAGGAAGAAGGGAAAGAAGAACACACCCTTGAACCTCCAGAAATAGATTATCAGAATCTTTCTAGTGATAACTCCCTTTCTCCTATAAGATCTCCAACCTATGAAGGGGAGATGAACACCGAGGAAAAAGCTGAAGAATGGCTTCTCGGTATGAGCAAATACTTCCGAGTACACAACTACTTGAGTGAGATGAAAGCTTGTCTAGCCATCTATAATTTAAATGGAAAAGCAACTATATGGTGGAGAGACCTAAAACATACCAAGAAATATGAGGTAAAAGAAATATGATGGAGTAACTTTCACAGAATTTTTCAGGAAAAATACATGTCTGAAAGATTCTTTGAAGGGAAGGTGAAAGAGTTTCACGAGTTAAGAATGAGTTCCATGACTATGGATGCTTTTATTAACAGATTTTTGGATATGTTACATGATGTTCCATACATAAAGGACGAGAAAGTAAAAATACAACAGTTTTTAGGATGTCTTCCTCCAAACTTTTGGGAGAGGATTGAATTTGATATGCCTAAAACATTGGACACCACCTTACACAAAGCTAGAATTTGCTATGAGCATGGACAACTGAGGCAAGAGAACATCAAAAGAAGAAAAGACAGGTCTAGGACCTTCTCGGACAAAAGCAAACCAAGTTTCAACCCACCGCCTTACATAAAACAGAACAACAATTTTCCATCCAATAAAAACATTAACAAAGTAGGTACAAAGCCATATGTACAAGCACTGAATGATAACAAACCAATAGAAAACGGGGGAGACAATGTTGTCCTACTGCAAATTAAATGATGGAAATGCCAAGGGCCCAATTATGCCCGAGACTGTAAGAACAAGACCAATGGAATCTTGCACAACTTATAAGAAGAACCAACAATATAGGACATAGATGGAACACTACGGATTTATGCAGCATTGGATGGCTGATAGGCAAACCATCAAGATACCATGGTTGAGATAGAAGGTAAGGTTTCTGACACTTCTATTTCAATATTGATTGACCCCGGTGCTTTCCAAAGCTATGTATCGCCTACAATTGTTGATGTATGTAAAGTAGACAAAGTTAAACATGAGAAACCCTGGTTGGTGCAATTAGCCATGGGTACGAAATGAAAGGTTTCTGAAATAGTTAGAGATTGTGAGGTAAACCTGAATGATTTTCCTGCTAGAATAAACCTGAACATCCTACCATTAGGATCGTATGATATACTTATCGGAATCGACTGGTTTGAACAACACCATGTCATGCTTGATTGTTTACACAAGTCAATCTTGTGTACAAATAGCCAAGGGAATCATGCAAATATTCAAGGCATACCTAAGAAAGTTTTCGTAAGGCAGATATCCACTTTACAAGCAAAGAAGTGCATTAGGAAAGGCCACAAATTGTTTGCAGTGAATATCCAGAACATAGAAGCCTAAAGAGAACAACACATCAAGGATTTTCCACTGCTCGTAGAATTCATCGACGTATTTCCAGAGGAGATACGAGGATTACCACTGAAATGAGACCTAGATTTTTCCATAGAACTGATACCAAGATCAGTTTCGGCTTCAAAAGCCCCTTATCGCATGAGTGCACCAGAGTTGGTGGAACTCAAACTGCAGTTACAGGAGTTGATTGAGAAGGAATATATCTGACCGAGTGTGTCCCCTTGGGGAGCATCGATACTTTTCATGAAGAAGAAGGATGGTATGATACGGATGTGCATCGATTATTGTCAACTTAACAAGATGACCATCAAGAACCGATACCCACTCCCTAGGATCGATGACTTGTTTGTTCAAGTAGGAGGAGCCAAGATCTTTTCAAAGATTGATTTGTGATCTGGGTACCATCAGGTACATATTTGTGACGAGGATGTTCATAAAACCACCTTTTGTACGAGGCACAACCACTACGAGTTTGTAGTAATGCCATTCGGGTTGACCAATGCACCCATGAACTTTATGTGAATGATGAACAATATCTTCAGTTAATACCTCGATAAAATTGTTTTGGTCTTTCTAGACGACATCCTAGTTTACTCTAAGAGTAAAGAGGAACACGAGGAGCATCTCCTCATAGTGCTACAGGTGTTATGGGAACACCAGCTCTATGCCAAGTTTAGTAAATGTGATTTTTACAAACCATAGATACAGTGCTTGGGTCAGATCATCTCTAAGAAGGGGATAGCTATGGATTCAGAAAAGATTAAAGCCATAGAGGATTGGCCTACCTCCACTCGTGTCACCAACATTAGGTCCTTTTTTGGATTATCCGGTTACTATTGAAAGTTCATTGAGGAATTTTCGAGGATAACTTGTCCCATGATCGCTTTGCAAAAGAAGGCGAACAAGTTCTTATGGATGACCAAGTGCGAGGAAAGTTTTCAGAAGCTTAAACAATTTTTGATGACTGCACCAATACTACAAATTGCGTATCCCGATGGAGATTTCGTTGTTTGCACGAATGCAAGCAAGGAAGGGCTCGTAGGAGTCCTCTTTCAGAACGATTGAGCGATATGTTATGAATCACGGAAGTTAAAAGAACACAAACAGAACTACCCCACCCATGATCTTGAGTTAGCAGCCATCATCCACTCCTTGAAGATGTGAAGACACTACCTCATGGGGAAGAAATTTCTTCTGAAAAAAGACAATATGAGTCTGAAGTATTTATTTGAGCAACCGGATCTGAATGTCAAGTAAGCCAGATGGTTGGATTTTCTTAGTGCCTATCATTTCGAGCTAAAGCATATAAAGGGAAAGAAGAACAAAATTGTTGATGCTTTAAGCCGATGATTTCATATGATATATGAGGTGAATTTAAGTCAAACCAATTCAGATATACACGATAGGATTAGAATGACCAATAGAGTTGACCCTTTCTATGTTGTAATCCTCAAGAAGTTCCAAGAGGACAGGTTGTTTCAACAACAAAAAGAGTAAAAGGTAGATGAAACAGGACTGTTGTGGTCCAAAGAAAGATTGTACGTTCTAGAAGGAGGGGACACTAGGTTCAGCATCCTCACGAAATTTCATCAGACACACTAATCAGGGCATCCGAGATATCAAAAGATGATATTCGCAGTAAAAAAACACTTTTTCTGGCCTAAGTTAAAGGCCGGCATAATGTTGTTTATCGTAAAATGTCAAGAATGCCAGCTGGTCAAAACTGAGCACCAGCATACTTCAGGGTTGCTGCAGTTATTGCCCATTCCAGAATGGAAGTGGAGGTCATTAGTATGGATTTTATCACAGGTATACCAAAGAGTAAGAAGCAAAATGATTCTATCTTTGTAGTACTTGACAATTTGTCAAAAGCAATACACTTCATCCTAGTAAAGTCAACGTACAAGGCAATACACTTTGTGGACATCTTCTTAAAGGAGATATTTAGATTGCACAGGATACCCAAGGAAATCATATCGGATCGAGATACAAAGTTTACTGAGAATTTTTGGAGATCCTTATTCTCCAGATTAGAGACATAGTTTAACTTTAGTATTGCTTATCACCTGCAGACAGATGGGCAGACCTAAATGGGTAAACCAGATTGTAGAGGACATTCTTAGGATGTATGTCATGAACAACCTCACCAAGTGGGAAGATTACCTACATCTTACAGACTTTGCATATAACAACAGATACCAGACCTTCGCCAAGATGAGTCCCTTCGAGGTACTCTATGGACATAACTGTAGAACACCGGTTACTTGGGATAGCCCAATGGATCGGCTCATGTTAGGGCCTGACTTACTAAAGGACTTGGAACAGTTGGTTACCAAGGTCCAACTGAACCTTAAAGAAGCACAAGACCGACATAAGAGTTACATAGATAAGAAAAGAAAATATAAAGATGATTAGATAGGTGACCATGGTTACTTGAAAGTAAAAGAAAAAAGAATCTTATTGAGCTTGGGAAGGTGTGGTAAGTTAGCACCAAGATTTTGTGGACCCTTTGAGATACAGACCAAGAGAAGGCTAGTGGGATATGAACTAGCTTTACCTTCTCACATAAGAGTTCATAATGTTTTCCATGCATCCTTATTAAAGAAATATGTTTATGCTACTAAACATGTGATTGATTGGTCCTTGTTACAGGTGGAATCTGAAGGGGAGTTTGTAACTGAACCCCTTCATATACTAGACAAGAGAGAGGTGCAGCTTAAGAAGTGCACCATAGTCCAGTTGAAAGTGCAATGGAAGCACTTTGAGGCTGATGAGGCTACTTGAGAGAATGAAGCCACCACTAGAGAGGGTTATCCCGCCTTGTTTCATGATTTCATTCCGAGTCCCTAGAATGCCAGGGACGGTGTTGTTCTAAGCGGGGAGGGATGTAATATCCTGAATTTTTGACCTAACACTTATGGGCATAAGCCCCATTGCTTATGATGTTTCTTTGATGTTTTATTTTGTATATTGGGCATAAGACCCCACTACACATCAACATGATGATTCGTTTGATATATTGGGCGTAAGCTAATTGCATATGTTTGATGTATATGATTTCATGTGTTTGGTGTGGACCCTGAAGCACATAAATGATGAGATGTTTGTGTTGAGCGCGAGCTTTGACACACATGCGTATTTGATGTTTTGTGTTGAGCAAGAAGCTCTGAAGCACATGAGTATTTGATATTTTGTGTTGGGCGAGAAGCTCTGGAACACATGAGTATTTAATGTTTGCGTTGAGCGAGAGGATCTAGAGCGCATGAGTATTTTAAATGTTTGTGTTGAGCAGGAGGCTCTGGAGCACATGAGTTATGAAACCATTATGTTGAGTAGGAAGCTCTGAAGCACGTTTAAAGATAAGAATTGAAAGTGTCGGGCATAATCCCTGGAGCATTCCAAGTTGATGTTGAGAACAAGCTATGGAACATCGGATCCTTGGCCATTGTATCCCTAGGTGTATCCTACAAATACATCCTAGCATTAGTGTTGAGCGAGGAGCTCTAGAATTGGAAAAGAGAGGCTTAGGGATCTTTTGATTATTCCAAAATTCTACCTGATTATTCTCAAGAGAGTTCTTAGAGAACATTTTTCCTAATACAAAATACAAACCAACTAATACATAATACAAAACCAAATAATGAACAACACATCCATTTAAAAAGATCTAGGATCGAATCCTATTGGCATCTCTGCCAAAACAAAACCCACACACACGGTATTGAACCACCAATCCATGCAGCCCAGGATCGAATCCTGTAGGCTCACCTTTTATTTACCAAACAAAAACTATATCAAAATTATGACAGGAATCAAATCCTGTAGGATTCGATTTGCAAAATACCAACGCTGTAAATCCATACAAGTTCCACATAGATCAAATATAAATTACGCTAACAAAACTAAATGCACAAAGTAATATCCATTAAAACTTTACACGGGCTCTGTATTCATATAAGGGTTGAAATCGCAGCTATAAAGCTCGAACATAAACCCGAGTTTTAAACCATAATCGAAATCATTGCTTTGTCATAGCCCCACATTAATGAAAACAATAAGAATATACACGTTGCGTTTCAATACTAAGGCTCATGGCCGATATTTAAACCTCACTGTAATAACCATTAAAAACAATAATCCAAACCTTTTCAAACACAGAAAAGGAATTTTTTTTAACCCCACTGTCAACGCTTTTACAACCACGACTTCTAAACAACAAATACGCAGTAGTAAGCTAAGCTTATGGCCATCGCAATAATGAACCCATGCACGTTAAATAAACCATATCTCACAATAATAAACATTTACAAGAAAAACTACACACAGTCGAGATTTGACAAGGGTGCCATAGTTTAAAAACATCATATAAAAGAAAAATGCAGAGATTCCATTAACTTATCAAACCATATGTTTAAGTTACAAAACCAAAACGATTACAGAGCCGAGTCTCGTCTGGACAGACATGGCCCGAAGGCGCCACACTTAAACCATCATCAAAATCATATTTACACGCATCTCTAGATTCCCATTAACACAAAATATCCTTATAGTCGAACCCATAAGCAAATATTCACAAATTTAAACCTTTCAACACAGAGCTCAAAGCTCCACTAAATATTTACATGCAGAGGTAGAAGGCCTAAGCTATCGCAGGGCTTACCCATGGAAGGGTATCGTAGACAACCTTATAAACACCCACGACCCACGAATGCAAGTCCCGTGTCACTTGCAATTCGAAACAAAGAACTATCAAAAGTATGCTAAAACCTCCACCCGAAGCAAACAATAGTAAATGATGCAAAACTAGACAAAGAGCATACCTTCCAAGCGTAGGGTGAGCCTGTTCCTCCATGTCGAGATGAAACCAAGGAGCCAAACTGCACAAACAATCCACAACAACAGACCAAATGAATCCCAAATCACGACAGACCCAAGCTTAGGGTTCGTTTTCCCCCCATCCCAAGGGGCATTAATGGCTCCACCTTGTCCACCACCATCGATGTAATGTTTACCCACATGCATATAATCCAAAACCCAACAATGCAATTTTGTATTAAAATCCCCATCAAAACCCTCATTGGCATAGTTAAGCCATGGTTTCATGGCATATGGAATATGCCACGAGTGGCTTACCACGTAAACCATAATATTTACAAACTTTAATATAATGTTGGTTAAGTCTTAGGACTTAAGCCTATAACCTTAGGCATTAACACAATCCAAATTATATTTTATAAATACATAGAAAAGGGATAAAAATTATCACAGGGCCCAATCCACAATAAATATTCAGGCCTTATAAACCCCAACTCTGCGTAAACAATAGCAGTAGGAATGGTTAGGCCAGGACTTTAGTCCTTTTTGTTTTCGATAGGAATAGGATAACGTAGAGTGGATATCATGCTGTAGGATGCCAAGTTTAGCTGTTGTAGTGATATTTTGTCATCTAATGAACCTTCACAAAGAAAGGAGAAGGTTCCATTAGTTCAACATGAACTAAGTAAACCCTGTAACAGCAGGTAGAACTAGTTACCTATCTAAGTGGTCCCATAAGGGATACAAATCCTGCCACTCCACCCCTTGACAATTTAAGATAAGTCAGGACTTTCCATAAACAATGAACAAAAATTATAACCAGGAAGTAAGATATAACTGAACGAGCATACACACATGCATGATAAATAGTAATCAATAAGCAAAGTAATCATTGCGCCGAGAGGCGCTCTACAACCCAGTACGGGGTAGATCTTGTAACGTTACGTAACGTTACATAATATTATGTCGGCTATAAAAAAAAAAATAGAAAAAAAATTAGAAGAAAAAAAAACAGCAACTATATAAATAGCAAGAAGTATCATAAACTACATCATAGCTAGCTACCTTGATCCAGCAACAGCAACAACCATTGCGACAACAATAATAAACCCACGTAAGAATTTTAAATTTGCTAATCAACAACAATCAATTCAGATATTCTTTAGATATTCTTTTTGCAGGTAATATTTGTTGGTCTGTTGGATGGACCGAACATAGACCGAACGTACATGTTTGTTAAGGATGGCCATCTAAATCACCGTCATCGTAGACAAATTTTCCTTCACTGCTCGAGATCTTGAATTCCCCGTCTCGATGGACTGCCAATACTCCTTGAAAGGCTTTGCTTAATGATTTCTATTGGGATTGTTGGGATTGCAAACTTCTAATATTGAAGCAGCCCCAGCTGCCACCGAGAGGCTGAAACTTCACTTCAATTAGAAGCGGCGTGGCAAATGAAAAGCCAAGTTCCTCAAATACATGTCCATGGCCTTGACGATAGTAACCAGACAAAATTCCAGTGAGTTCAATCTCAAATCCAACACACCAACCATTGTGACAGGGAGAATAAACCTTACACCACTTGAGAATGTGATTTTTTATGTTTTCGTTACTGCAGGGCGCCTCAGTTCTTGCAGACATGCAGGCCATTGATCGAGCTCCATCACATATTTTATTCGCTTCGTCTATAAGCTGCTCAAAATAACTGTTCTTCAGGCTGCCTTTGTTCTGATAGAAATTAGTCGTGCTAATGGCCATGGAATACCTACTCTCTCTATCCACATCATCATCATGATCATCTATTTCGGGGGGCGCCTCGTAACATACATTGGAAGTCGTATACTTCTCGATTGTATCAACTATAGAATCGAGAACGCTTGTAAATGAATAGAACCCACTGCTGCTTAGCCTGTCTAAATTTTCGTTCAAAGCTGCCATTAAATCAAGACCTGAATCGAGGCTGTTGGATTCATTCAAATTTTCCAATGCTACCATGACAACAAAGGCACAGTAAGTATTAGTGATGATTCCTGCCGAGGAGCAGTTCGTGTAGAAATTCTCCAGTATGGTTAGTTGTAAAACCTTGCCATCGATCGAGATTTCAATATATTCATCTCTAATTTTCTATATTTTCATAGACATGTTGTTAACTCTTTCTTCACTGATTGTTAGCCAAGATTGGACGCACTTGATGATATTCATCGAATCCATGATTCAGCATGAATTAACAAGAACCAAGTTCAAGTCTCCAAACTAAATCAAATCAAATTCGAAATCTGTGATCATTCATAAGGGACGGGGTGACTCGGCTCTCTAGATCACCTCAATTGAACACACATAGATTTATCTACTCTCCTGTTTAAGATATATAGCCTACGCAGATGAGAGTGGAAAGCATGCTTTGACGACGTTCGAAGTGAGCCAAAAGAGGATAGATGAACGGACGAGGATTCTCCTGAACCTGGTGCAGCCATAACACATCAAAAGTTATTCACAGAAGAATAAACCTACACATGGCTTGTAATTTAAATTTGGTTTCTCCCAAGCTTCTTTGGAGACCAGAGCAACTAATATCTAATGGATATCCTTAGAGTTAATATGACATAGGGTCCCTTGGTTGTAAGCTTACTGTGCGAGTGGTTATTTGTTTAAGAATTTGGCTCACAGCATGTCCATGGTTTCAACTTTGGTAATATATCCTTCCCATGTCCATGGGAAGGATATATATTACATCTCTTGAATAAAATATGTTATAAAATAAAATGTAGGGGAAGCAGAAAGGTTCCATAGGCATAGCCCTTGTAGTGAGCTGGGTGGTGCCATTCACAAAATCCAAGCTTGATCGAAGGGCTGCTCGCAGAGTGTGCGATTTCAGATTAGGATGGTATGGAAGGGTTTTATGTTTTTCCAAAATTTATACGTGTTTAGTAAGAAGCTTTACCAATTTTAACAGCAAGGACTTATCACCTTGAAAAATAAGAAACCAATGTTTTATGGATTACAGGTTTCTGGATCCATTAACATTAGGGAAGTACCCTGCTTCCTTAACAAGATTAGTTGGAGCGTCGTTACCACGGTTCAGCGTTGAAGAGGCAAAAGCATTGAAAGGATCATTCGACTTTCTTAGTTATAACTACTACACAACACAATATACGACCAATAACCTTAATCCACCTTAGGTATCCATTGGTTTGAATCAAATCAATGGATACCTAATAAGAGATTTGATCCCTCTCGGCGCTTGATAGAGCCTAGGATTTGGATCTACGTTGGTTTAAACCAGATCAAGTAAAATAAACACAGTACATAATCACATGAGTAACTACATAGGAAAACACATAGAAATGGTAAGGACAACTTATGACACTTCGAATTAGAAAACAATGACCTACATATTCTGCAGAAGATGAATTAACGTCCATAATAGGTAGTAATTAACTAGCCTACAATTTTTTTTTAATTTTCAAATTTTGGGGACATTACAAGTAGCTCTACAGCCATTGAAGCGTCCCCCGGTGACTGAGCCAGGTACTTAGCGGCATGTCCGGGCGGTCGCTTTGGAATCACAAGTACCTTTCCTGTACATAACCGTCAGTATTTGAGTTGTCGACCATATTCGTCTCACAATGCAGGATCGTTTTGGCATGCCTCCAACACCCTTCCTCTCCTGTGTAATGTTCTTCGTGCATGTATTTAAGCACATGGATGCGTGGGGGAGGGTCGCCATCTTCCCCGGCACGCGCCCTACCTCCAACCTGCCCCCTTTCGTCCTCCTGTATCTCACCTGCATCTGGGAGTTTTGCACAAAATCCCTTATTCTGGTTGCAGAGGCTGAATTTTATTACATCTTGTTTAATTGAACAAGTCCACAAAAAATTGAAAGAAGCTTAGATTTCTGAAGGCCATTGAGAGAAATGGATTGGAGATGTGTCCTTACCAGGTTAAACACATGTCCTTTCCTTATTGTTTATGGCCAATTTAATACAAATTCCATAAAAAATGTTAGCAAATGAAATAAATAGTTGATTTTGGAGAACATAGGTAATCTTCTGGGAAGCGTGGAGGGCTTACCATTTTCCGGTGTCTTTGTACACAGACATTGAACTAATATTGGTAGGGTCATCCATTCCCTTTGCTATTTGTTGAGTTTTAAGCTTTATGGCATTCAACAACGAGTTCTTGGGTAGGGTAAGAGTTTAAAGTTGTGAGGTCTTAGAAATATGAGTCAAAGAATTTTCAATCTCAACATATTGATCCATTGTAAATGCGACGAAGGCCCCACTTCCCAACATGGGTATACGACGTTTAGGTTTGAAATTCTTTTGACCTTTTTGCGTAGCAACCAATGGATTTAACGACTATTTTTCCTTCCAGCGAAAGCTTTCTTCTAGCGTGAAGTATTTATCCATTCCAGTTGAAGTGTGCCATCCTGTGAGCAATCTATTTGTTTGAATTTTTTCACCCTCTGTATGCTAAATGCCAGCCATCTCATGTAATCGGTGAGTGCAATTCATCACATTGTTCCTTCCTTTACAGGTTGCAGGTTGTTCTGATCTTTTATAAGTATGGCTTATTGTTCCTTCCTCCTTCAACTATTGTGTTCGCTCTTTCAGACTGAAGGAGAAATCGATGTAGATGTCAGAGAGGAAGTTCAACAACTTTGTGGGATTTAGTCTCGCAGATGATTTTGTGGCATTCATTCATTTTCTCTCTGTCAGTTGTATCCTCAACTATAAATTGGTGATTTATTTGTAGGCATTTAGAACCAGGCCATGCACTTTGCCCTCAAGAGATCTCAGAAGTTTGGCTCCTTTGATAAGGATTCCTTTGGTAGAGTTCACACACATTGTAAGGAGAATGTACGCGTTTATGACAACGGAGGACATTTTTCCTTCCCATTCATTCTTTGGCGTACAAGCAATTACCAACTCAAATGTGAGATGCTTGTAGGAATAAGCCTTGATTTTGCAGTTCATGGCGCTTTCGAAAAAATTATGTGTAGGTGGTAGAAGCTCGTGGATTCTTTATTTTTTTCAAAAAATTCCCGAGTAAATTTGAAGTTTAAGGAAGTCACAGACATGTTATGCTATATATTGCAAATGTTATTTCAAATTTGTATATTAATGGATATATTTAATATTGATGAATTTAGGTCTCTAAAAGTTTATAAATTATCATATTTATCTAATAATATTATTATTATAAATTATCTCCATAACAAATGCATTATTTATTTCATATACACATTAACTTTTTATTATTATTAAATTAATGTATGATTTATTTATATAAATATTAACAATGAATTTTTTTTATTAAATTAATGTATAATTTATTTATATAAATATTAACTATGAATATTCTATATAATATTTTGATTTATTTATATATATATTAATTATGAATTTTAACTTTTTAATATTATTTATATATATATATTAATTATGAATATTAATTTTTTATTATTATTAAATTAATGTATGATAGGTATGATTGATTTATATAAATATTAACTATGAATTTTTTATATATATTATGAATATTATATATAATATTTTAATTTATTTTATGATGATGATGTTGATGATGACTTACACTAACTTTGGTCTATCAAACTTTAAGAAGGATAATAATTTGTTTACTTTAAAATCTTGTTCTTGTTCTCAAAAAGCTTGCCACAAAGCTTTCGAAGCTCATCATAGTTTTGGCAAGTTATGAGGTTATAAAGGTTTGTATTGTAGCAAATACTATGAAACTCAGATTTATTGTGGGTATAAGCAAGGCACTTTAAGAGAAAGTGATTTTCATCCTCAATGCTCATAGACTCACACATATGGAAAATTCTCTCTGCCAATGGAGATTTGGAAATAGACCAACGCCTTGTTTCGTTATGGAGTTCATGCGAGTTTGTTCTAATCGTGGCTTATTCATTTTCTTTCGTGAGATAGTCACTACAGAGAGATACTTCTGATCTTCCAGTTAGGATTAATGACCTCCTTATAGTATCTTAATTTTCTCTTAAACATTAAATTTTCCTCACACCAGAATTTCTCTTTAAACTTAGAAGTCATAGTATTTTTGACATTATCAATGTTCTGCAAAATATCATTTTCATATCGTAGTTGGTTTTGACTTGAGTTTAAAACAATTTTAGGAAGTTTCTCGTTGCCCATGTTATTTATCTTATGCTTGTACATCAGGTACCTAGTCATAGACATGCTCTTGATGGGGGAAAGACCCACTTTATGAAGAGAATATTCTATACCTTATACGTTAAATTTAACTTTAAGATATATAATTGAAATGTTTAATTATGAATTATAAAAATTATTTATAAAAATTAACCTGAGTAATGATACTTTTAATGTATAAATTTAAACAAATATTTTACAAATAAGTTTTATATCTAATTGAAATGTTTAATTATGAATTATTAAAATTATTTATGAAAATTAATATGTAATGATAATTTCATGTATAAATTAATTTAAAAATAAAATAAAATAAGTATTATATCTATCTAATTTATCAACTAATGTTAAATACTTACCATGTTTTAATATTTTAAAAATAATTTATGTTAATTATAATTTAATATAATTTATTTTTCCATACATTTTCTTTTAATAAAAATATGGTAATGTATTTCACATATTAGAAAATTATTTTTTTTATTATAATTTTTTTAAATATTTATTATAAAAATGTATTTAAAAAAAAAAAAATCATTTGTATATTATGTCCATATCTATATTAAAAATATTGATTTTTTCAAGCCTTAACCAATGCATTATTTATTTCATATACACGTTAACTTTTTATTAAATTGATGTAGGATTTATTTATATAAATATTAACTGAATCTTGGATATAATATTTTGAATTATTTTTATATAAATATTAATTATGAATGTGAATCTTGTATATAATATTTTGAATTATTTTTATATATATATTAATTATGAATATGAATCTTATATATATATATATTTTAATTATAAATATTATGTATAATATTTTAATTAAACAATATGAATATGAATCTTATATATATTTTAATTATAAATATAATGTATAATATTTTAATTATGTTTATATGGTTATTTGCTAGTTAAATTTAACTTTAAGGTATATATTTAAAATATTTAATTATGAATTATTAAAATTATTTATAAAAATTAATATAAATAATGATAATTTTAATGTATATATTTTTTTATTAAAAGTGTTATATCTAATTGAAATGTTTAGTTATGGATTATAAAAATTATTTATGAAAATTAATATAAATAATGATAATTTTATGTAAAATAAGTATTATATCTATTTTATTAACTTTAATACTAAAATTTTAAATATTTTAAAAATAATTTGTGGTAATTATAATTTATTTTTTCATACAATTTTTTTATATAAAATTATGATAATGTATTTCACACACAGATAAATTTATTTTGTTATTGTAATTTTGTTTGTTTGTTTGTTAAGTAATGCTAGTCATTTGGGGTTAGTGCATTTCCACCATTGGCTGAGAGACCACAACCTTGGGGTATATAAGCCGTCAAATCACTTGAGGATAGCTCCCGGCCTGGGCCACACCAACCGTTACATGGCTGGATTTTTTGGTGTCTCCTCCCAACTAGCTCACCCCTAAAGGGTTTGAACCCGGGTCATCTTGCTAACGATACCCACTCCTTAACCGAATAAGCTAGCAAGATTTGACATTTTGTTATTATAATTTATTTAAATATTTATTATAAAAATGTATTTATTTATTTTTAATAATCATTTGTATATTATTTCCACACACACACATAGAGTAAGTCTACAAGATCTATTAAACTAAGGAAACAAAATTCACATTACAAAGAGGCATCTCGGTGGTATTAGACAATAGAGCCACCACCCCAACCTGTCAAAAATTCATAACATTTTGAGATTTACATCACAAAAAATTCCATCTATGGATGGAGAACAAACGATAGGCATATAGTCGACAGTAACATTGTTCATGGAGACCTTAAGGAAAAAACTAAAAGCAAATTGGAACAGATAAACTGAAAATAACAAGTGGAAATAGTAGGTGGCTGAGCCATCTTTCGTGTCCACGTCTACATCTTATTGACGGATACCTCCTCGAGGATGGGGAAGCCACCATGGAAGTCATCGTTAGAGGTAGAAACGAGTAATTTGACTGGCAGGGGAGAAGACTAATAGGAGGGATCCTCACTTTCTCGAACGCGTTTGTTAAGCACAGGCGTGATGGTAGTTGTCACAAGAAAAGGGCCATTCATTGTCGTCGTCTGAACTAAAGCAAAGCTTCTTTTCCTCGACATTCCCCTAGTAGCGTCGTCGCTTCCCACCTCGGTGTTGCTCAATTTTCACTTCTCGATAGCCAGGCGCTTCCAGGAAGAAGTGGCATCCATCCTATTGAGATGGGCATCCAGCTCTGTCAATTTGGTCTTGGTTGAGAGCACAACACTCTAGGTGGATTTCTAGTTGCTCATCATTTCCTCCATGAGTGTCCCCAGTAGTGGTTAATTTTACCACCACCTTTTCCCATGGCCAGATGCTCTGTGACTAGGCGAGACTCCCATTCATCTATCAAAGCTCTGACCAGCATGGACACACCCGATTCATACCCTTCCTCCATCATACCCATACCATGTTGGGTCATGCTACGTCTGCTGCTACCTCTGGGAGGGGTTCCCCATTGCCAAGACATGGTGGTGACTAGAGAAGTATGAAGCCTTAGCGAAGGGTGATGTTGTTGCAAGGGAAAACGTGGAACAAAGAACCTTGGCCACGATGAGTCCTTGGACGTAACATAGGGGGGTCGAAGACATACAATGTAAACCAAAGCCAGGAGCGGTAGAATAAGCCAACTCGCATCCCCCTCCCGCTTCCTTAACCAAATGACCACACGCTTCATATGTGAATCCATGAGGTGAGAGTTAATGCAGGTGGTACTGTTGAGACGCTCTACCATTGCTAGAAGGGATGTCATCTCCATTGATCATAGAAGATAATAACTGCAGGGGAGGAAGGTTTAAGACCACGACATGCAAGGTGCCACGCTGTCGGCTCTCGGATCAACGCACTATGCACTGTCAACTTGGAATGTGGACACCCACATCCAGGTATCTATATTAAAAATATTGATTTTCAAGTCTTAAAATAATAGTTTTTTGGGTGGTACACATAAAATATATTATTTATATTAATAATTCAATAATAATTAAAATATATCATTAAATAATATTTAAAAAATGCACAACAATCTTAAAAGTGTATATAAAAAATTGTTAAAAAATAAAAAAATAAATGAAGACAGATATGAGGTCCACTTGCGAGATGTCTGAAATGATTAAATGACATTTTAGAAAAAATGAAATAAATAAAATAAAAATGTTTTTTAAATTGAAAAAAATTACCATATAATTTTTTTTCACAATGAAAACTTTTGTTTTATCACACCATTATCTAATTCTTAATGGATTTATAAATTTAAAAACAAATATTTTTACTTCAATAACTATTATAAAAGTTCATCACGACAAAAAAAAATAAAAAATAAAATGAAACACATTATCATGCTTTTTAAAATAATATTATGTTTCATGATTATAGTTTATTAAAACTATGATCAACATGAACTCTAGAGAAGGATATTTGAATGGATGAACTTTGACTTATCAAAATCTCCCTAACAAATGCATTATTTATTTCATATACACAATAACTTTTTATTAAATTGATGTATGATTTATTTATATAAATATTAACTACGAATCTTGTATATAATATTTTGAATTATTTTTATATACATATTAATTATGAATATTATGTATAATATTTTAATGATTTTTATATGGTTGTTCGTTACCTTAAATTTAACTTTAAGGTATATAATTGAAATGTTTAATTATGAATTATAAAAATTATTTAAGAAAAATAATATAAGTAATGATAGTTTTAATGCATAAATTAAATTTTAAAAAATAAGTGTTATATTTAATTGAGATGTTTAATTATGAATTATTAAAACTATTTATGAAAATTAATATAAGTAATGATGATTTTATGTATAAATTAAAAAAAAAATAAGTATTATATCTAATTTTTTTCCTAAGGTTAAATACTAAATTTTTTAAATAGTCATCATCCTTCTTCTCTATGCCGACGATATTGTTCTTCTAGCAAGGTGCACATTTGACCTTGATTAGCAACTACGACTTCTTGCGGATTTATGCTCTACCATGGGTATGAATATCAACATTGACAAAACAAAAGTTATGATTATCAAATCCAAGAAGGACACTTAACGCTAATTTTGTGTATGACAATAACAACTTGGAGGAAGTGTCTTTTTTTTTTGGTTGTTAAGTGCCCTGTGATTTGTTGGGCGAACCTTTGATCTGAGAAACCATGATCCAGGGGCATCTAAGCCGTCAAAATCACCCCGGGATCGCACCCGGCCTGGCCGCACCAACCCTTCATTGGTTGTATTTAAATGTTGCCTTCCAGGAGTAGCGGGTTTTGATCCTGGGACGCCAAGCAAATGAAACCCCTCTCGACCATTTGCTCTACCAAAATTTGACAAGGAAGTGTCTTCTTACAAATACCTAGGAATTGATATTCATCACAAGCTCAACTGGAACTATCAATTCCTAGGTATTAGTGGACGTTAACCACCACCACCATCATCAATATAATTTATTTTTTCTATAATTTTTTTTAATAAAAATATGATAATATATTTCACAGAGAGAGAAATTTATTTTGTTATTATAATTTATTTAAATAATTATTATAAAATTGTATTTAATTCTTTTAATAATAATTTGTATATTATCTCTATTTATATTAAAAATATTGATTTTAAGTCTTAAAATAATATTTTTTTGAGTGGTACACGTAATATTATTATTTATATTAATAATTCAATAATAATTATTGAGTGGGTACTACTTCCGGGTTTTCCTGTCCATTGTTGGAACTTAAAGGGGTTCATGGATATAACAAACAGCATTGGAGAATTCATCTTGATAGAGGAGGAACAACTTTTGGATTTCAACCGCCGCACACCCAGGACGTTGGTTGCTATGGAGGTTCTTGATGGTCTGCCTAAAGACGTTGAGGTGAAGTGGGAGGGAGAAACTTTCATCCAAAGTTTGGACTATTGGCACACCCCCTTTCGATGTCATGCATGTCAAAAAACTGGTCACTCTCGGGCCTTCTGCACTAAGAATTATTTGGCACCCATCAAGGAATAGGTTTGGAAGGTGGTTGAACATGAAGTTTCAGACTCATAGTGTACATTTATGAGCCTACCTATTTCGTTGGACCAGGACTCTGCTCTCGCATTCGTTCGTAAGTTTTCTCAAACTATACCTTTTTTTTAAAATTTTCTCTCTGCTGATGAGATTCTGCGTGCTATGTCCACCGTGGGGAATGTGGACCCTCGAGGGGAACTAGATGTGAACGGTTTGTTGGCCAAGGACCTTCTCATTTCTCATAGCCCAACGGTGGTGGATGCTGGTGAGGCCACACCAGTTGTGGACCCAAATTTGGATGGGACCTTGGGCTTGGTAGACTCTAGGGAGTCCATTAGCCCTGATGAATTTTCATGCCATTTTTTGTCTAATGACTCAAATTTCTTCACAAAGGAATATTTCCATGCGCTACCCTCCCTACGTCTGATTCTAGATGTTAATATTTGATCCTCCCCTATACCCGACTCTTCANGCCATTTTTTGTCTAATGACTCAAATTTCTTCACAAAGGAATATTTCCATGCGCTACCCTCCCTACGTCTGATTCTAGATGTTAATATTTGATCCTCCCCTATCCCCGACTCTTCACCTACCTGTCTGTATTATAGTAAGTCTTTCTTGACACCGCTTAAACCCCTTCCCATTTTTGATTTGAAGGAAGTGGAGAACCTGACTATCTTCCCTATTTCTTCTATCAGAGGTGCTAATGTCTTTGTTCACAAGCCAAAAAAACCACTGAAAGGTAGAGGTCCTTTACTTGATGGAAAACAAACTACCTTTAATGTTGTTCCTTTTTGCAACCCTACTATTCCTTCCTTATTGGATAGGGTACTACGATAACCAACACTTCCTTCTATTGATCCTTCCACCTGGTCTCTTAGAGATGCAATGACCCCTTATGATTTTTTTAAAGGATTTTGTCTTTCTTTAATGTTAGGGGTTTGGGAAGTGGCCCTAAAAGAGCTTCCCTGAAACATTTGATTGACACTCATAAACCTGGTATTATCTTGCTACAAGAAACTATGTTGATGATATCTACTGCGTGTGATTACTTTATGAAATTGAAACCGTGCTGGAGGGTTTTTGCTTTGGATGCTATTGGACACTGTGGGGATACTATGATAGCCTAGAACCCTTTAGTAGCTGATCTGAAAGATTTTACATGTTGTACAGGCATCCTGGTTGAAGGTATGTTGAAAGGTTTTTCCATCTTGATACATATTCTTAATATTTATCATCCTTACTCGAACCAGAAGAGATTTTGGGATCAGCTGGTTGACTTTGGGCTGCTCTCGGACCCTGCACTTATTGTTTCTTGGGACCTCAACTTCACTATCTCATGTAGTGAGGTCTGGGGACCGGGGAAGCCATTGGATCCGTTAGCTGATTAATTTGGTGATATATTTGAGGCTGGAAACCTGATGGATATTGTCCTGATTGTACTACTACCCACCTAGTATAATGGTATAAGTTGGTAGGCATGTATAATAAAGAGATTAGACATTTTTTTATGGAAGAGGGCAGGTGCGATATGACGGGCTGCTACCGCTCCTAGAGTTACCCTTCTAGCATCTCATATCACAAGGCTATCTTTCTTTAATTAGAGTTCACCACTCTTATGACACCATATCCTTTCAAGTTCAACCCAATGTGGTTGGGAGATTCCAAATTTTATAGGTTTATTATGGATAGCTGGCATCATCTCTCTGTCCCATTGGCTGGGCGAGGGACCCCTATGATTTGATTGGTAAATAAACTCAATCTCCTTAGGGATGTGGTGAAAAAGTGAGAGAGACTGAAGAAACTAGAGAATGAGCAGGTTCTGGCGAAGATTGATGATGATATGAAGCTGGACAATGAGAAAAATACCTGAGAGCAACTTCAGTGATGTCACCATTGATATTTTTCACTCTTTGTCTTGTAAAAAACAACAACTCCTCCTTCTGAAGGAAGAAACACTCCGACAGAAAAGTCGCACTACTTGGATCAAGGCGGAAGATGGAAACAACAAATTCTTTCACAACTTTGATAATAATGGAAGACTTCATAATGTTATCTGGGAGTTGGGGGATGATGGGGATGAAATTATTTGCGATGACATATCTCTCAAACAAGCAGCTATGACCTTCTTTCAAAAAGTGTATTCGAATGAGCACACCACCAATATTATTAATCAACTGAATATTATCAATATTTTCCCTCAATTTTTTGATGATAAATATTGTGAGGACATTGGCAGAACTATTACGTCGGATGACATCCTCAAAACTCTCAAGGGATTTGATGTGGACAAAAGTCCGGGATCAGACAGCTGGATTGTGGAATTATTCTTGCATTTTTATGACTTGTGGGGTGACAAACTCATTGAGGCCATTGGCTTCACCCATCATCAGGGTTCAGTTCTCGAATGCCTAAATACCACTTTAATCACACTTATTCCCAAGAAGGATAGACCTGTATCATTCAATGACTACAGACCGATCTCATTGTGTAATTTACTCTATAAGATTATCACCAAGATCATGGATGATAGAGTCAAACCTCACCTTGGGATACATATATATAATGATAAATATGGATTCCTCCCTAACATACAGATTCTAGATGTTGTGGGTACAACACAAGAATGTTTACATTTAATAAAAAAGAAAAGGATCACTTATTTTATCTTAAAACTGTACTCGGAAAAGGCATACGATCGTATGGATTGGTCATTTATTCGACTTATTATCCTGTAGATTGGACACTTTATTGATTTAACCAATTGGATCATGTCCTGCATAGCCTCGACAAATTTTTCTATTTTAATAAATGGGTTACCTTCTAATTATTTCAAAAGAAATAGAGGCATCAGGCTAGGGTGTCCTCTATCACCCTATCTTTTTATTTTGGAAATTGAAGGGTTGAGATGGTTAATCCTTGATGCCAAGGACAAAGGTATTTTCACTGGGATCAAGGCGAATAGAACACTATTTATTACTCACCTTCCCCATGTTGACGACGTTCTCATCTTTAGCGACAAAAATTTAGTGGGTTGGAAGCATCTGAAGGTTATCATTGACCTATTTTGCAAGGCTTAAGGTATGAAAATCAACTCTCATAAATATAGTTTCTCATTTACTTGTCATGATCAATTGATTATTGACTCCATTACCCATATTTTTTTCTTATAATCTGGAAGTCTTGGAATCGGGTATCAAATACTTAGGCTTCCACTTGAAGACTAATGCGTATGAAAAAGGGGATTGGGCATGGATCTTAAATAATCTTAGTTGGAAGATGGTGAAGTGGACCTCACGTTGGTTGTCACTTAGGGGCATATTTCTCCTTATCACTCCAGTCCTACAAGGATTTCCTGTCTTTTGGTTCTCCCTCTTCAAAGTCTCGAAAGGTATTATTGATGCTATGAGAAAGACAATCTTCTACTTCCTCTGGGCAAGAAAACATAAATAATTCAAGTTCCATTTGACTGCTTGGGAGATTATATCTAGACCCCAAACTCTTGGTGGTTGGGGTATAAAAACCCTCTGGTTATTTAACTCAACTCTCTATGCCAAAAGATTTTGGCATAGTCCTCTGACAATGAACTGTGGGGTAAAGTTATCAGTAGTAAATATTTAAAAAATGTTTTGCTTTCGATCTAGTTGAGAGACAGGTTCTGTTCATCCCCTGCACCATCTGATATTTGGAGAAGTATCTCACATACCCTGCCATTCATTGCTGGTGATATCAAATGAATGGTTGGTAGGGGTGTACAAGTGTTCATATGGATTGACCCCATTGTTGGCATGCCGGGTGATGCTTCACTGTCTAAGGGTCTAATTAGACAACGACAACTTAGAGACCTTTTTGTCATTAAGAAGGTGACCAAGGAGACAAAAACATTAGGCTTGCCGTGGCTCACTACACAAGAATTACACTTAAATTATGACTAGGCGTTAGAATGGGAGAACTATATCACAAATATTACGATGGTCGGTATCAATTTGTTGGACAATAAAGATCGTATTTTTTGGTGTAGGAACAAAAAATTGGGATATGTCACAACTTCATTGTCTTATGAAGTACTTGCTGAAAAACCCCCCCCCATGTTCTTCCCTATTGGCACACTTGGATATGGAACAAAAATATCCCTATTAAGATACAATATTTTAGTTGGCTAGCCTTGAACAAAAATATTATGACATGGGATCCCCTACAGTCTAAGGGTTTTATCGTGCCCGGTAAATGAAACCTATGTCATGCATATTTTGAAACAATAAAACACTTGTTTGGAGATTGTTCTTTCATCTCCATTGTCTGGCATAAGCTCATGGCCTCATTGGAATTATCATTCATATGGGAATCGACTGATTTGAATGATAATCTCCTTGGATGGAAGGAATATTTTCCTTCACTGATGGACGCTCCATTGGCTACTATCTTGAAGGTTTGGCATGCATGAAATATGCTTATTTTCCAAGACTACAATATTAGGAAATAATTGGTTTGCATATATATCATGATTAAAATCAAGTAATTTGGATGTGGATCCACAACACACACCACCAGATTGACCCACACTCCGCTATGTGACAAGCCCATGGTGACCGGATTCTTTGATGGTGCAAAACAAAATGGTTATTGCGGTGTAAGGATGGTTATTAATCTAAACCAGAATCATCTTTACAATCTTATGATGGCTGTGGGAACTGGGTCCAATACTAAGGCTGAATTGGTGGCCTTATGGGGTCTTCTCTGGTTTGCACACCAAAAACAATTGAGGATTGGAATACTACTGAGGGACTCCAAAGTAATTGTGGACTGTGTAAATATGAAGCACCAGATCTTATCTCTGAATATTTCCCACTGGATGAACAAGGTCAGAAGCATCATTGACCATTTCCTTGAGATTGTCTTCAACCACATTTATAGAGAATACAATAGTGAAGCTGATGCATTATCGAAGAAGGAGATATATGACCAACCTACTTGCCTCTTATGTGAGGAATTACTTGACAGGATTGTGACGGATATAGGTAAATTGAGATTTTAATCCTCCACGATAAAATGTTCTTTGATGATGATTACTGGGTTTTAGCAAGGGACAAGACTTGTTTATTAGAGATGGAACTCTACATCAACATCTCTTTTATTACATAAACGTTTTTTGTATGTCTAGGATGTTTTTTTTTCTGAGTAAAGCTTTGTCTTGTTACGATGAGGAAGACATTATGTATCGTTTACTGAAGTATAGGGTACTAAGTTTTTATGTTCAAACCTGCTAGAGAACCTATCTCTACAGTTTCTTTGTAACTATGTTAACAATTTTTAATATAAAGATTGTTTTTTCTTTATGAAAAAAAAATGCACAAAAATCTTAGAAGTGTTTATAAAATTCTTGTTAAAAAAATTTGAATTAAAAAAATAAATGAAGATAGATATAGGGGGTCCACTTGTGAGATTCCTGAAATGATAATAAATGACATTTTAAGAAATTATAATAAATAAGATAAAAATATTTTTTAATTTGAAAAAAAATACTATATAAAAACTTATTATTCATAATAAAAACTTTTGTTTCATGACATCATTATTTAATTCTTAATGAATTTGCATATTAAAGAACATATATTTTTAGTTTAATAATTTTTATAAAAGTTCATCCCGACAAAAGGAAAAAAAATGAAACACATTTCCATGCTTTTAAAATGATATTATGTTTCATGATCAATATAAACTCTAGGAAAGGATATTTGAATGGATGAAATTTGACTTATCAAAATCTCCATAACAAATGCCTTATTTATTTCATAAACTCATTAACTTTCTATTAAATTTTATTCTATGATTTATTTATCTAAATATTATCTATCAATCTTGTATATAATATTTTGAATTATTTTTATATACATATTAATTATGAATATTATGCTTAATATTTTAATTATTTTTATATGGTTGTGCTAGTTAACTTTAACTTTAAGATATGTAACTAAAATATTTAATTATGAATTATAAAAATTATTTATAAAAATTAATTATAAAAATTAATATAAATAATGATAGTTTTAATGTATAAATTAAAAAAAACTTAAAAAACGTGTTATATCTAATTAAAATGTTTAATTACGCCGTATGCATTTTTTCAATGAAAGAAGTTGTCCCAAAAGATTCTTTGTCTCCTTGGCCATTAACATCTCGATATGTGTCGCCTGATTATTGACGAGTTTAATCGTTAAAATTTTCGGTTATTATATCCCGTGATCTGGCAGGGACTGAAGAAGGCGGCATGGAGTTGATCGGTTAAGTACATGTTCTGAAAATGCTCATGCTTTATTGTGTTAGGATTTATTATGTCTGTTCGTATTTTTTCCACCTAACTTCTTCCTCCGCCAAGTCCATCTTATTTTAAACTCGCTCCGCGTTCTTTTTTATCGACCTGCCTCTACAATTGGTGGAGATTTAAGAACCAGAGAGAAAATGCAGGTTATTGCAGCAAGTACCAAATTCAAAACTCACATATACAATTTTTTTTATGGCAAAGAAAATAAAGAATTGTCAAATTCAGAACTCGTTGTTTTTTTCACGCCGTTGACACAGGGTTTTCACACAGTTGGAGAATTATTTTTCCACAGGTAGAGAAAATTTTCCACATGTAAATATTACAAAGGTTTATTACAAATGTTTATTGGTATGCTCTAATATATATTGGACCCGAAATTATTTAGGGTTTGTAATGTACAATAGATAATAATGTAATGAGTTTTATTAAATAAATAATGTAATGTGTACAATTTTCGACTTGCTAAATCGGGATCTGAGATCGGGAAACAAACACTTAGTCCAAAAAGATGTGGTGTTTCTGGTTTCCGAGAACTGGAATATCCAAAATTGGGAATAGGGAAAGCATGCAAAATTATTAACTAAAAATGACAATTCCAGTTTCAAACTATGATTTAAGTGGGTGGTTAAAGTATTTAATTTTATAAATACTTTATAAAGATGTTTTTTAAAATTTAAATTATATGTAAATATTATTTAAAGATTGTCGATTTTCTATTTCCTATTTCCCATTTTTAGGTATTGAAAACTGAGAAAAATAATTTTGCTCCCTTCCCGATTTCTGATTCCCGGTATTACTTAAATATTACTAGGTATAAATATTACTTAAACATTTGCATTTTCTTTTGTTTTTTTTTTTAATGTTATATACAAATATTATTTAAATATTTTCATTTTTTTAATGTTATATTCAAATGTTACTCGAAAATCGGGAAGCTAGAGAAGCTAATATTACAAATGTTTATTGGTACACTATAATATATATTGGATCCGAAACTATTTAGGGTTTGTAATGTACAGTAGATAATAATCTAATTAGTTTTATTAAATAAATAATGTAATGTGTACGATTTTTGATTTGCTAAATCGGAATCTGAGATTCGAAAACAAACATTCAATCGGAAAAGATGTGGTGTTTCCGGTTTCTGAGAATCGAAATATCGAAAATCGAGAATAGGGAAAGCACACAAAATTATTAACTAAAAATGACAATTCTGGTTTCAAACTATGATTTAAGTGGGTTGTGGAAGTATATATATATATATATATATATATATATATATTAAATAATAGGTTGTTTGTCATTTAATTTTATAAAGATGTTTTTAAAATTTAAATTATATGTGAATATTATTTAAAGATTGTCGATTTTCTATTTCCTATTTCCCATTTTCAGGTATTGAAAACCAAGAAAAATAATTTGCTGGTTTCTCGATTTCCGATTCCTGGTATTACTTAAATATTACTAGGTATAAATATTACTTAAATATTTGTATTTTTCTATTGTTTTTTAATGTTACATACAAATATTACTTAAACATTCGCATTTTCTTTTGTTTTTTTTAATGTTATATACAAATATTGTTTAAATATTTGCATTTTGTTTTAAGGTTATATACAAATGTTACTCATAAGTGGGGAAGCTGAAGAAGCTAATATTACAAATGTTTATTGGTACACTCTAACATATATTGGATCCGAAACTATTTAGGGTTTGTAATGTACACTTGATAATAATGTAATGTGTACGATGTTCGATTTGGTAAATCGGGAGCAAAGATCGAAAAACAAACATTCAGTCGAAAAAGATGTGCTGTTTCCGGTTTTCGAGATTTCAATTTCAAACTATGATTTAAGTGGGTGATGGAAGTAAATTATTTAATTGATCAATATATATATATTAAATAATAGGTTGTTTGTCATTTCATTTTATAAAGATGTTTTTTAAAATTTAAATTATATGTAAATATTATTTAAAGATTGCCAATATTCTATTTCCTAATTCCCATTTTCGGGTATTGGAAACCGAGAAAAATAATTTACTCGCTTCCACATTTTTGATTCCCGGTATTACTTAAATATTTGCATTTTTTATTGTTTTTTTAATGTTATATACAAATATTACATAAACATTCGCATTTTTTTTTTAATGTTATATACAAATATTATTTAAATTTTTGCATTTTTTTTAATGTTATACACAAATGTTACTAAAAAATTGGGAAGCTGGAGAAACTAATCGGGATCGAATATCGAGAAACAAACATTCAGTCGAAAAAGGTGTGTTTCCGGTTTCCGAGATCCAGAATATCGAAAATCGAAATAGGGAAAGCAGACAAAATTATTAACTAGAAATCACAATTCCGGTTTCAAACTATGATTTAAGTGGG
>LPNX010971660.1:156784-208309 GCA_001517045.1 Pseudotsuga menziesii | reverse complement strand
TATATATATATATATATATATATATAAAATAATAGGTTGTTTGTCATTTCATTTTATAAAGACGTTTTTTAAATTTTAAATTATATCTAAATATTATTTAAAGATTGTCCATTTTCTATTTCCTATTTCTCATTTTCGTGCATTGGAAACCGAGAAAAATAATTTGCTAGCTTCCCAATTTTCAATTCCGATATTACTTAAATATTACTAGGTGTAAATATTATTTAAATATTTGCATTTTCTATTGTTTTTTAAATGTTATATACAAATATTACTTACACATTTGCATTTTCTTTTGTTTTTTTAATGTTATATACAAATATTATTTAAATATTTGCATTTTTTTAAATGTTATTTACAAATGTTACTCGAAAATCGGGAAGTGGAGAAGATAATATTACAAATGTTTATTGGTACACTCTAATATATATTGGATCCGAAACTATTTAGGATTTGTAATGTACACTAGATAATAATGTAATGAGTTTTATTAAATAAATAATATAATGCGTACAATTTTCAAATTGCTAAATCGAGAAACAAACATTCAGTCGAAAAAGATGTGGTGTTTCCGGTTTCAGNTATATATATATATATATATTAAATAATAAGTTGTTTGTCATTTCATTTTATAAAGATGTTTTTTAAAATTAAAATTATATTTAAATATTATTTAAAGATTGCCGATTTTCTATTCCTTATTTTTCAATTTCGGGTATTGGAAACCGAGAAAAATGATTTACTCGCTTTTTGATTTTTGATTCCCGGTATTACTTAAATATTACTAGGTATAAATATTACTTAAATATTTGCATTTTTCTATTGTTTTTTTAATGTTATATACAAATATTACTAAAACATTTGCATTTTGTTTTGTTTTTTTTAATGTTATATACAAATATTATTTAAATATTTGCATTTTTTTTAATGTTATATACAAATGTTCCTCGGAAATCGGGAAGGTGGAGAAGCTAATATTACAAATGTTTATTGGTACACTCTAATATATATTGGATCTGAAACTATTTAGGGTTTGTAATGTACAGTGGATAATAATGTAATGAGTTTTATTAAATAAATAATGCAATGTGTACAATTTTCGATTTGCTAAATCAGGATCAGAGATCGAGAAACAAACATTCAGTCAAAAAATATGTGGTGTTTCCGGTTTTCGAGATCCGAAATATTGAAAATCGAGAATAGAGAAAGGAGACAATTATTAACTAGAAATTATAGTTCCGGTTTCATAGATTCGAAGTATCAAAAAAGTCTCTGTCTTGTATTTCTTTTATCTTATTTCCCGATTTTCGAAAGTGAAAGTCCGAAATAATGACATACTTGAGAATAATAAAGCTTAAATCTATGAGATAATTAAATGGTATAGTAATAATAATTATGCATATAAAATACATAACATGCTTCTATAGATTTAAAAAATTGTTTTCTTACCTTTTTTTTTTATATTTAAATCTATAGAAGCATGTTATGTATTTTATATCAATATTATTTAATAATAAAAAAAAATAACTTAAATAATATAAATAAATATGAATAATGTTAATGTTGTGAATATTTTTTTTAAAATAATAATAAATAATGTTATGAATATGTGTTTTATAATAAATATATAATAAATATTTATATATTTATTTTTAAAGTTGGTTATTTTAAAAGAAAATTTCATTATTTAAAAAAACTTGACATATGAAAAATAAATAAATATATATTCATTATGTGAAAAAACCAATTTTTTTGATTAATAACTTGAAAAACATCTAAATCATCGTTAAAACCAAGCTACTATTCAAACCACCAATATCACAATATGGTTCCCATGGTGTCACCCATCAATTGGCTATTGCAAATCTCGAACATTATAAAAAGGATTTTATGATAACCAAAAGTGGTAAGCATTATCATTGTTTTTTCTAATCGAGTTGTTTATGAGGCGCCATAATCCATTGTCATGGCAGAAAGACAAGTAAGCATAGAGCTGTTGAGAGTTTCTGCATTGGTACCGACCATCCCTACTCTGAATCACCACATGTTCCTCTCTAATCTCGATTTGATTTGGATTCCCCTCAACAAGGTACATAGGCTTCTCTTTTATAAAACAAGCTGCGAGGAGAATGAATTTTCTGCGTTGGTAGAGATGCTTAAAACGAGCCCGTCATTAGTTTTCGTGGATTTCTATCCCTTGGGGCTTTATTGGACATTAAAGGAGAAGAACAATCCAGTCGGCTGGAAGTTGAGTGCAACGATGCTAGAGTCGAATTCATTTAAGCTTCAATTGATATGGCTTTCCAGGACATGGAAAATCAAGATTTTCAGTACAAAAGTTTTTTCAAGAAACTCACTCCCAGACATGATCACACTTTGAACCATGAAAGCTACGACGCATGCTTAAGTTATCGAAAATTGGAATATTGGTTTTCGTTAGTCCTAAACATATTATTTTCCGAAATCCGACATGTCGAGAATTAGATTAATGAAATATATTTATGAGAATATATTTATAGTGATATATGTTAATGAATAACAAGAACCAGAGTAATGAAATATGTTATTGCGAACTATTTTGTTTTTTACATATCCATTTTAGTGTGGTCACATGATTATGTTACATTGCAATTTTTTTTCAATGTCCTTTTTAATTCCATAGGAAAAAATAACGATCACAATTTGGAAACTATGGTAACTAAAGATTGTATTTCACGATTGCTACACGGTGCTGTCAACCTTTGCCAGTTACCTTTGTCAATATTGTATTTCACCATTCCTCACTGTAATAGCCTGCATTTTCTCTCCAATTCTCACTTTATGATTTATTGCACTATTAATTCATGCTATTTACATCATGAACATATAGCCATAAATTCAACCAAAATACGGAAATAGGAAATATGAACTTTGAAATTTCTTTATTTGAAAATAGAAAACTTTTGAGATCCGAAATATCGGAAATAGGAAATAGGGACATGAGCAGTTATTTATTTCAACACATAGCATTTCCAGATTTCGAAATGTTGGAAATCGAAAATTTGAATCCTAAATGTGGCAAATAGAAAAAAATGGTATGATGTGAAATGTGGCAAGTTGGAAATACTATCTACGACATTTCTTTCGAGATCAGAAACCAAGATCGAAAATGTCACAAATCGAATCTTGCAGAATAAAAAATCGGAACATATGGTGTTCCTCAATGAAAAACATAGGACATGGGATTTTTAGAATCCCAAATATCGAAAATAGGAAATCAGAACATGCACAGTTTTGATTTGAACACATACAATATTCGAAATCTGAATTGTCGGAATCGAAAAATGAGCAAATAAAAAATTGGAATATTGGTTTTCCTTATTCCTAAACATATTATTTTTTGAAATACGATATCTCAAAAATCGGATTAATGAAATATATTTATAGTGATTTATGTTAATGAATAACAACAAAATCCAACACGTCGAAAATCATATTAATGAAATATATTTATGAGAATATATTTATAGTGATATATGTTAATGAATAACAACAACCAGAGTAGTGAAATACATTATTTCGAATTATTATGTTTTTTACATATCCATTTTAGTTTGGTCACATGATTATGTTACATTGCAATTTTATTTTGCATGCCCTGTTTCATTCTACAGGAAAAAATAACGATCACGATTTGGAGACTGGTAATTGAAGATTGTATTTCATTATTGCTACACGGTGCTGTCAACCTTTTCCAGTTCCAAGGTGTTGTACATGAAAATAATCTATTTGTTTAGAAAAAATATAACATGTTGACATTTTTGTAGGTACCTTTTCATTAATATCTTTAGAATAACTGAAACATGTTAATATTTTTGTAGGCGCCATTGCACTTGCGGGAATTATAGATTTCCTCTACCAAAATAAGATCTCTGTCATATTTCTTTTAGGAATCTAACAAATCTGCAAGACCTCGACCTATCATGATGGTATAAATTAGAGAGCCTTCCATATTCCTTCGGGAATCTAATGAAACTTAGATATCTTGATTAAGTTATTGCAACAATTTAACTCTGTCAAGAGAAACCCTTGGAAACATCTACATGCTTGAGCACATAGATCTTACCGGTTGAGAACATATTGAAGTCTTTGCTTCCCAACTTTTACATCAACGGTCCCTGGAAACATTAAATCTATGGGAGCTCAAAAACTTAATCTATAGATTGAAATATTTACCGCATTTGAACCTTTGATTTCGTAAATCGGAAATATTGAAATATTGACTTAACGTGGGGGCGGTTTCAGGTTTCGTAAGCTGCAAAATTTTTGATTATTGACTTAATGTTTGAACTAATGCAGTGGATCATCGATAAGGCCACTAAATTTGGCAGTGACCGGGGGACCTTCCCAAACAGAATACCCAATTTCTGAGAGGTGCAAAGAAACGCCGAGAGGTTAAAAATATTGTGTCCTTCTGCAATCGAACCTTTTTGATCTAGCTTTGAGGAGTGTAAATTACTATTTAATAGTAGTTATATGTGAGATTTTACGGGTAATGCACCATCCCAATTTCCAAAATCGCATATCAAAAATTGCAAATTGGAGTTTTTGTTAAGGATATTTGGTGTACCCATGATTTCCTATTTCTAATATTTTGGATATCAGAAACCCTAGACTCGTCAAAATATTCATCATTAACTGCATGGAAGGAATATTGGATACTATGAAATGACATTGTTTTAAAGATATGCACCAGTATCCACTTAATTTTATTTCTAGAGCTCAAACCTTGTGTTTGATATGCACCAGAATCCACTTAATTTTATTTGGTGATATTAGGTACATCACGTCGTGGTTAAATTTCTCGGTTCTTCTATCCCATGATCCGGCGATGAAAGAACAGGGTGGCATGGAGTTGATCGGTTAAGTACATGTTCTGAAAGCCTGTTACAGGTGTTATTGTTCATGATTGATTGATTGTCCTTAAATTTTTTGCACTTCAATTGGGTCCCTAATTCTGGGTCCTTGTTCCCAGTTGGTGTTCTTTCGAAAGCTGGATTGCATGTTTTCACTACACTTGTTCACCACGGGTTCAGAAATTTTTTCTTTTTTACAGGATTTTGTTGTAAAAATATCGAAAATAGGAAGTCAGAAGATGCATAGCTTGGCCAAATTTTGAGGCTGAGCAATTAAACATAATGCAAAGTGAGTTCAAAATAACTTCTTTCACAAGAATGATCTACTGCTTCCAATTATATACAATGATCGTGTAGAATACAGACACTCAAAATAAAGCTTGAAAATTGAATTTTTACAGTTTTCGATAAATGTGCGTCTCAATACGAAAATAGGAAGTTCGACATTTATTTATTTGAAAATAGAAAACTTTCGAGATCGAAATGTCAGAAATAGAAAATCGGTACATGCGCACTTATTTATGTGAACACTTAGCATTTCTGATTTGCGAAATGTCTAAAATCGAAAACTCGGTTCTTGCGGAATTTACAATCGAACATAGGACATAGGATTTTCAGAATCTTGTTTCTTAATGCAAAATTAGAATCCCAAAAATCAGAAATTGAAAGTCGAAACATGTGCAATTTATGATTTGAACATGTACAATATTCATAATCCTCATTGTCGAAAATAAAAAATGCGCAAATCCAAAATTAGAATATTGGTGTTCCTTATTCCAAATCATAGTATTTTCCAGAATCCGACATGCTGAAAATCAAATTAATGAAATATATTTACAAAGTACCTTATTTATGAGAATATATTTAATAATGAAATAGGAACTTCGACATTTCTTTATTTGAAAATATAAAACTTCTGAGATTGAAATGTCGGAAATAGAAAATCGGTGCATGCACACTTCTTTATTAGAACAGTTAGCATTTTCGATTTGCGAAATGTCGGAAATCAGAAACTCGGTTCTTGCGGAGTTGATAATCGGACATAGGACATAGGATTTTCGGAATCTTAAAATGCGCAAACTAGAAATTGGAATATTGATTTTCCTTATTCCAAATCATAATATTTTCCTGATTTCGACATGTCGAAAATCGGATTAATGATATATATTTATGAGAATATATTTATCGTGATATTTTTTTGAGGCTTTCAGACAATTTTGCAGTTCATTTATCTCAATTTGGCATAGCCCTTGCAAAGATTTTACGAGTTTCAGTTTATTTGGCTTTAGCTTATGATTTTCTGCAGCAGCTTTTGTGCATTTAGAATCTCGATTTGGAATCAATTTGGTCGTGCTTCTGTTTGACTACTGGTTCAGGCAATAAAAGACATTTTGGCCATGTCTCTTCATTCACATTAATGCTTCATGAATGCTTTGTTGCTTGATTAATGCAATAAATTTTGTCATTTGAGATAAGCATGGGAATATATCTTCAATTTTTCCCATCTTATGACGATTTCCCATTCGCTGCTACACCACCTTTGCTTTACACATATAAACATGCCTTCAGGTAACCACTATTTCTTACTACTTGCCTTTGTTTTGCTTATATTGATTTTTCTGTACTTTGTTTACACTTCAAGTTTCCATTAGAAGATTTTGAACCTTGGTATATTTGCAAGTATTCCTTGGTTCTTCATTTAGTCTGCTTATTAGATGGTGAAACAGTGTTGCTGTGTTTTAATTGAATGTGACTCTTGCTTTGTTGCAAAAATATTGTGGCATGTATTGCTTATGTTGGCAAATTGAAAATGTTGCTTATGAGATGGTGAAACACCCTTCCTGTGTTTCACTTGCTTCTTACTCCCTTCCTATTTTTTAAACCAAGTTTAGAGACCAAATTTCCCCCAAATTTATAGGGAGATCGATGAAAAATCACATAGAGCAAATTTAAAATAGGCATGAACTTAGTGGAGGAATAACTTATATGAAAATAATACGAACAATGAAAATAAAACATAAAAATCGAGATTTCGGAATCTGAAATATCGAAAATATGGTGTTGCTTAATGAAAAACATAGGACATAGTATTTACAGAATCCCAAATATTGGAAATAGGAAATTGGAACATGTGTAGTTTCTGATTTGAACACATACAATATTCGGAATCCGAATTGTTGGAATCGAAAAATGTGCAAATAAAAAATTGGAATATTGGTTTTACTTATTCCTAAACATATTATTTTCCGAAATCCAATATCTCAAAAATCTAATTAATGAAATATATTTATAGTGATATATGTTAATGAATAACAACAAAATATGACATGTCGAAAATCAGATTAATGAAATATATTTATGAGAATATATTTATTGTGATATATGTTAATGAATAACAACAACCAGAGTAATGAAATATGTTATTTCGAATTATTATGTTTTTTGCATATCCATTTTAGTCTGGTCACATGATTATGTTACATTGCAATTTTTTTTTGCATGCCCTGTTTCATTCCACAGGAAAAAATAATGATCATGATTTGGGAGTGAGGGATACTTACAATTCGCAACCCAAATCGAAAATCGATAGTTCCCATGTAGTCGATTCGATCCCTTGTGTGTATATATTTTGTTCTTGAAGAAATTGTTCTTGAGTTTTTTATAATCGCAATTTGCATAGAACCCTAATTTCTGTAATTTAATTTAAGTTGAATGATTCAATGGCATCGATTTAGATTTAAATATTTAGCAAGGTTTGGCCATATTCAAATGTTACCATGTTCTTTAAGTTGGCTTGTGATTTTGGGACTTGGCCTGTCATTTTGTTTATTCAGACATAGTCATATATCTATACTTTCGGCATATTTTTGTATGATTTTTATTAAAATTATTAAAAAATTATTTATTACCATTGTTGACGTATATGGAACTAATAGGACGACAACGAGACCTTCCATTTTACATAAGGTGAAAGTTCCAATTTCCTATTCTCCAAAATCGACAACGTAGATACAAAATAAATTGAAAGCAATCTAAACGATATCTGAAAAGTGAACAGTCAGAAATCGAAAATCAGGTAAACAACATACCATTTTAACAAAACCGAAATCGGAAAGGACATTTCCTTGTTGAAAATTATAAGATTTCGTGATCCAAACATAAAACAAACTTCGACAAATATACAACAAGTGCATTTCTTGTTAGAATAGTAGAGTCAAGATAAACTAGTTAACCTATCTAAGCAACCAACAACATATCATAAAAGATAAGAACATGAAAAGAAAATGAGAAGAGAACACCGATATATGTGGTTCACCCTAATGGGTTACTTCTACGGGAAGGTAGTCTTCTATTATCTCTAGAATGTATTCTCCAATCTTATAAGAGATCAAAGCACAAATACCCCAAATAATATAGATGATGTACAATAGTGTCACAATAGTACCACTACTACATCAAGAATAGATGATTAATGTCAATGCTTCCATATAGGAACATTAGAGACAAGTAGGAACAAGATAACCTCTGCAATCATAAGAAGAGAAATCTCATTGCAGCAAGAACAAAGTGCTCATGATAAATAGTTCAAGATTTAAAGATTGCTCAAAGCCATATAAATATTGAGTAAAATATGATCGAAATAAACATGAGATGATATATAGATAAATCAAAAAGTTTAATATGATCAACATATAGCAAATTATGATCAACTCATGATGTCACTTATAAAAAATTATGAAATGACAAGTCACTAATGGTCCTAATCATGGGTTCATTTCTTGTTAACACTATGTAAATATGCAAGAGATGAAATGCCTTGGAAATGTTAATGCTTCCATATTAGAATGTTAGAGACAAATCTAAGCAATCAACAACATATCATAAAAGATAAGAACATGAAAAGAAAAGGACAAGAGAACACAGATATATGTGGTTCACCCTAATGGGTTACATCCATGGGAAGGTAGTTTTCTATTATCTCCAGAATGTCTTCTCCAATCTTACAAGAGAGCAAAGCAGAAATATCCCAAAGAATATAGATGATGTACAATAGTGTCACAATAGTACAGCTACTACATCAAGAATACATGATATGTAGAGACTCACTTGACCCTATTATATACTAAGAGACGAGGATGAATTACTCTCACATATTGCATGTGGGATAATATAATTCTCCAAAATAACATCTCTTAATATAATACCATGGACAGATACTCTAAACAAGTAAATATACTACCATATAACTATGGGTTAAATGTATTACTCTATTACATAAGATCGTAGACAAATTCCGACATAATACAAAGACATTATTACCTTCCAAGGAATATAATATATTCCAACACTCCCCCTCAATAATGGCTGGGAAAATGACCCACACTAACACTAAGGAAGGAAGGAGTCATTACTGCTCCCCCTTGATGACAACTTCCAGAAGAACCAAAGCTGAAAAAGAAGAACACTTCGGCTGATGGAATTCGACGATGAATAATCGCTTCTCACTGAATTATGAAAGTGCACATGAACCAGGTTGTACGATGAAAGACCCAACAATAAAACGCCAAGAACATGTGATGTAATCTAATCGCAAGATGCCCAGATCACCACAAGAATCATCACAACCATACATGATAGCTAAAGAACTCTGATATAACATCCACACCAGTATACAGATACCTTCTGACGATTGATAGAACAGAACATGTAGCTAAGAACACCACAACAATGTTCCAAAAAACCCAAATGGCCAATACACATGCCGATAACAGACATTCTTCCAATCAAGGTGCAATATAAATATCTGTAGAAGACCTTAAACATCGAAGAAATAAGACCATAATGGTCTATACATAAAAAATGATATCATACAGATGAACATCATGACTTTAACAGTAGAATATGGTGCTTCATTACTTCTGGAATAAGGTGAAAGCCTAAACATAGAATTTATCTACATAAGAAATTTCAAGATTAAAGCATATAAAGATCATAAAATAAAATTTCTCATACAGAAATGAAAATGCTTATATACCAAAGGTTAGCAAACATCATATAAATGAATGAAAACATAATATGATCAAATAAAAGATTAACTTGCTCATTAAGGAAAAGGAAGTTACTTTTACACATTAAGTGTCAACCACAACATATAAATAGTGAGCCAAAGATTTCACTTAAATATATAAAAATTTAGTCACCAAGCAACTAATTTGAAGCATAGGTGCATTTCTTATTAGTATGAGGTTAATATGCAAGAGATGAATGCCCTGAAAATGTCAATGCTTCCATTTATGAACATTAGAGACAAGTAGGAACAAGATAACCTCTGCAATCACAAGAATAGAAATCTCATTGCAAACAAGAACAAGGTTGTAACGTCCCCGACCCTCCGACCGATGAAGATGACGCTACCATACATCAAATCATCTAGGCATATAGCCCCATGAACATGAAACATACAAACATATAATGCTGAAGCAATATACTTAAAAACATAAAACAAACTACGATGCATTAATCATTCATATACATAGCGGAAGCAAAACAACATGCATTCATATAAAATTTTAGCATTCAACATGTACATTATCATTAATCAATGGTAAATATGACTACAAACGCAAGTCATGAAAGAATACTTATCTTAATAAGAACTTGTCCCACAACCAGCTATGTCGCTGCAACGTTCCACCCAACCATAGGCCCACGTGCTCCTTAATCTCTCAGCAATGCTGCCACCCCCGAGCCGGGCATGATTCCCCAAGGAATAAGGAACTAACAGGTTTACACATAGCCTAGGATAACAACACAACAAGGGTACACAGTTCAGCCAAGCCAACACAGTTGGGTTGATCAGGCGAACATCGGAACAACCAAGCCAACAAAGTTGGGTTTATCAGGCCATCTAGGAGCTGGGAAAGGATAAATGCTAAGCTGGTGATCTCATTGAAGAGCTAAAGACACCTACACCAAAACCAGCCAGGCTTCTAGGACACCCATACACACCCAACACAAGAAAATCAGTCCTTTCTCTGCAACGCAGTCCCTCAGACCCTGATCTCCCTTCCAGTGCTATTAAGGTGTTGTGGAGAAGGAAGCTAGCCCTCTAGCTCTATCTGTGTGGTTCCCAAACACACTAGGTTTTTCAAGCACATCAGGCCCTCATCACCACTCCATTGCAGTCCGAAGACCAACCATTGCATTCATGTAGTAAACCAAGGATTAAAGATTTGATAGGGGAAAACAAACCCCTGCATCGTTCTTGGCCCTATCGTGGCCAAAATGATTCCACAGCAATCTACAGTAGCCCAAATCACAAAGGAAACTCAGCCAACAAGTGTGGGAAACAACAGCCAACGAACCACAAAATAAAAACCACAGTCTACAATCAATAATGAAATGTCCGGACAACTACAACAGGAACACGGGCAGGAAACTGATCCTCAACATAGACAGGAGGAAGACATATCACCAAGTAAACCACGAAAAACATCCCACAGTGAAAAAACCACGGCAACATTTCATAGTCTGACAATGGTGGAGTAAAAAACATAGACTTTCTGCATGAAGAAGAGGAAGAATTGATCCTTAGGCCAACAGTCGGTGAGGAAGAGGAGAACAAACCCCCACCCAATGGGTTGTAATCCCTTTTAACTCTGCTCTGCATGGGGAAAATGAACAACTCACGATCGGGATAGTGGATAGACCATCTGCAACCCAAAAGGCGCATCGTGGAGAGAGTGCAGGCGTGAGCGTAGTGGTTTTACTGCCAGCAAATAGATGCCCCAACTAACAACAGAACAATTAAGGTGGTGGTTGGATGAGACAAGGGAAGGTGAGCAAAAAGAGTGGTGACACATGGCTTTTCCCAGGGAATCCAGGTTTATCAATCCCCCCCTTAACCTTAGGAAATCATGCCCCTTCTCAATTTGGTTGCAGTGAACATAGCTGGTTGGGTTCATTTAATTAAAATGCATAGTTACATGATGCCACAACTTAATATGTATGCCGCATGTCCCAATATACCATCGGTGACAATTCCAATCCAAAACATAACATAACCAAATCGATGGTGGGGCCTTTTCCTTTAGCTCCGCACCATGATTATTTACAATATATGTACCATGTATATGTAATGCAAATGGGGTCAAAACCGGGGTGTTACATTCCCCTCCCCCTTCAATAGCACTGTCCTCAGTGCTTTACAAAATTTGAATGAAATGCTACACTGGTACCACCTCAGTGTTTTGCAGAATTGAACAAAAATGGGTCTGCTAATTGCATGGCATCCTCTAGCTCCCACATAGCCTCTTCAGGTCTGTAGTGCTCCCATTGCACCTTTACCTGCCCTATGGCTCGGTTCCGGAGCATTGTGACCTTCCTGTCGAGGATGCGCATTGGCTCGACTTGGAACTCTCCCTCGGGTTCCACTTGAATCACATCCCAATTTATCACATGGTTAGGGTCATGTACATATTTCTTAAGCAAAGAAACATGAAAAACATTATGAGCTCTAGTACTAGCAGGAAATGCAAGTCTATATGCAATAGGCCCTATTCTTTTAAGCACTTCAAATGGCCCAAAATATCTAGGTGACAGCATGGCACAACTTCCAAGCTTCAAGGAACTTTTCTTGGCCCTCACTCTGAGGTAGACATGATCCCCAACACTGAACTCTCTGTTCATCCTATGGTTATCTGCATAGCTTTTCTGTCTGTCCCGTGCTGCTTTCAGATTCTGCCTGATCTTTACAACCTCTTGCTCCATTTCCTTGAGCAATTCTGGTCCAAGCACAATCCTGTTTACTGGATTATCCCAAGCCACTAGTGTCCTACACCTTCTTCCATACAAAGCTTCATACGGACTCATCCCCAAGGATGCATGTTGTCCATTGTTATAAGCAAACTCTACCAAGTGTAAGTAATCTTCCCACTTGGTTAGTTTGTCCATCACATACATTCGAAGCATATCTTCAAGCACCTGATTAACTCTCTCTGTCTGTCCATTTGTCTGAGGATGGTATGCAGTGATGAAGTTTAGCTTTGTACCCAAATTTGCAAACAACCCCTTCCAAAAATTGGAAGTGAACTTGACATCTTGGTCAGAGACTATTGCCTTCAGCAATCCATGCAATTTGAAAATCTCCTTCATGAAGATCTTTGCAATGTCATCAGTCTTATGCATAGACTTCACCGGTATAAAATGTGATGCTTTTGTCAACTTGTCCACCACAACCATGACGGAATCATGTTGTCTCCAAGTCATCGGCAATCGTGTAATAAAATCCATGGAAATAAATTCCCATTTCCATTCCAGAACTGGCAAAGGTTGCAACAAGCCTGCTGGATGTTGATGCTCAACCTTTACCTGTTGACATTTCATGCACCTTGAAATGTATTCAGCCATGTCCTTGTTCATTCCTGGCCAAAAGTACTACCTTCTAGCTATAGCAATTGTCTTCTGATATCCTGGGTGACCAAAATATGGAGCTTGATGGATTTCATCCATAATAATTCTCCTCAAATCCGCTACATCCGGAATATAAATTCTGCCTTTATAAGTAAGAAGTCCATCTTCTTCCAATTTATATACCTCATACCTCTTCTCAAGGATTTGCTGCTACAATTTGTCTTTTACCTGCTCATACAATTCATCTCCAACAACATGATTAACATTCTGCTGCCCCAAATCGGATTGGCAAATACTAAGAGATGCCACATGCATTTCTTGTACCTTCCTGCTGAATGCATTGACTACCTTATTTTCTTTCCGCTTTATGTGCTTGATTTCAAAATCAAATTCACATAAAAATTCCAGCCATCTTGCTTGCCTAGCATTTAGAGTAGGCTGATCAAATAGATACTTCAGACCACAATGGTCTGTCCTGAGTTCAAATCTTCTACCCATCAAGTAATGGCTCCACATCTTGAGAGCATGTACTATGGATGCAAGCTCAAGATCATGAGTGGCATAGTTCTTCTCATGCTCCTTCAACTTTCTTGACTCATAACATATCACGTGGTTGTCCTGCATAAGGACTCCTCCAAGCCCTTGTCCACATGCATCGGTACATACCACAAAATCCTTCTCCAGATCTGCAACTTTCAAGACTAGTGGACTGGTGAGAATATTCTTCAATCGCTGGAAGCTTTCTTCACACTTCGAAGTCCATTCGAATTTTATCCCCTTCTTTTGCAAAGAAGTGATGGCATGTGCAACCTTGGAAAATCCCTCAATGAATCTCCTGTAGTATCCTACAAGTCCCATAAAAGATCTTACATCTGTCACATTTCTTGGAGTAGGCCAATTCATAATGGCTTCAATCTTCTCAGGGTCCAGAGATATACCCTCTTCTGAGATAATGTGACCCAAATACCGAATTCTATCTCTGTAGAAGTCACACTTGCTCAGTTTTTCATACAATTGATGTTCCCTGAGCAATTGCAATGTTAATATCAAATGCTCTTCATGCTCTTTCTCATTCTTAGAATAAACAAGAATTTCATCAAGGAAAACAAGAACAAACTTGTCCAAATACCTGCTAAAGACACTGTTCATAAGGCACATAAATGTAGCTGGTGCATTTGTGAGACCAAATGGTACCTCTACAAACTCATAATGTCCATACCTTGTCTTGAAGGCGGTTTTATGAATGTGTTCATCCTTGATTCTCACCTGGTGGTAACCAGACCTCAAGTCAATCTTGGAAAATACCTTTGCTCCTCTCATTTGATCAAAGAGGTCATCAATCCTAGGCAAAGGATATTTATTCTTCATAGTAACCTTGTTAAACTATCTGTAATCAATACACAACCTGAGTGTACCATCTTTCTTCTTTACAAATAGAACCGGTGCTCCCCAAGGAGACACACTCGGCCGGATATACTTTTTTTCCAACAACTCTTACAGTTGCATCTTCAACTCTAGCATCTCCAGTGTACTCATCCTGTAGGGTGTCTTGGACACTAGTGCTGCTCCTGGCACAAGTTCAATTGTGAAATCAATGTCCCTCTTTGGAGGAATTCATGGAATCTCATTAGGAAATACATCCTTGAATTCTTGTAACACCTGATAGTCTTCCATCCTAGGAGTTTCATCTCCTGTTGTCTCCAAAATATGAGCTGGATACAACTAACAACCCTTCCTACAGAACTTCTTCAACTGCATCGCTGAAACCTACCTTACTGAAATTACCTTTGGAATACCTTTCACAACTATTGGGTTCCCTTTTTCATCCATGCATTCAAAATTCTTGTTATAATAGTCAAGCTTTACTATGTTACCCTCTAACCAATCCATTCCAATGAGGACATCATAGGAACCAGGCGGTAGAACATTAAGATCTACACAAGTCATCGATCCATTCATGACCAATGGACACTTCTCTACCACTTCACTGACCTTTCTTATAGTCCCAGTGGCTAGCTGGACTAACCAATATTTTCCATGCTTTACCTTCTTAAAAGCACAAATCTCCACTACTCTAGGAGTGATATAACTGTGAGTAGAACCAAGGTCAATCAAAATAGAAACAGATTGTTCAACAATCTTACCTGCAACTTCAAACACAGCTAACTGGTGATCTACCTAGAGGTCCTCCAGTGCTGCATAAATTCTAGGGACTTCCCTTGCTACTTGACCCACAGTTTCTGCTTCTTGAATGTTATAAGCTGGCCTTGCACTTTCATTGTCAAGTGGACAATATCTGCGCAAGTGGGGTCCTTCACATTTCCAACATTTGAGTGGACCTTTATTATGTTGTGGCCCTTTAGGATTTCCACCTGTCACTCCAACTGGATTACTCGCAGCTTGGGATGGATGCTTCTGCTGATTCCTGAATCTAGAAGGTTTGAAACCTTTCCTTCTTTGTTCAAATTTATCATTCTTCTTGTCCTTCCATGCCTTACGGTAATCAGGTTTACCCTTGATTTTCTCATAGTAATACTTAGCCTTCCTTATTGCTTCTTCAAGAGTCATCGGTTCATAAAACTCAATTCTATCTTTGTAAGACTGAGGCAATCCACTCAGAAACCGTTGGACCTTCACTTTTTCATCTCTGATGTACCAGACATACCTCAACAATTCCAAGAACTTATTTGCATATTCATCCATGGTCTGCTGTCCCAATCTCAGCTCATGGAACTCCTTAATCTTGTCATCATAATACCTGTCAGAGAGGTATTTTTGCCTGAAATACTTCTTGAATTGTTTCCACTTTAGTTTCATTTCACTAATCCTTTTTACTTGTTTGAAGTGTTCCCACCAAATGGATGCTCTTCCATTCAGATTGAATATGGCAACTCTTTCCTTCATGTTTCCCGAATATTCCTGCACTTGGAAGTACTTCTTTATCCCAAGAAGCCAAGCTTTAGCGTCTTGTCCAGTCGTTACCTCACCATCAAATGTAGGAGGTTTAGCTTTCTTAAATTCATCCCGAGAGTGATCCCTATGGTGCCTTCTTCTTTTCCTTTTGTGAGAATATGAACTTGTATCTTCATTGGATTCTTCAGAATCAGATGATCCACTGGAATTCCTTCTCCTCCTCCTAGTGCTGCTCTTACTTCCTTTTGGTCTTGCTGTACCTTGTCCAGAATCTATCTTTCTCTGCAAGTATGTCAAACTCTGCAACATGGCAGCATTCAACTGATGCTGCTCTTCTTGGGATCTAATCAAGCTTCTCATGGTGGCTACAACCTCGGGCAGTGTCTCCTGAAATCTCCTTCCATTAGACTCTATATTGTCATTTCCATTACAGAAATTTTCTCCCATGGCATCTCCTGCATGCTCGTAAGAATCTCGAGCATCATATCCATCATGGGTTCTCATGACTGAACCACCTCTTGCTTTACCACACTGTTCTTCCTGGAATACTACTCTTGGAGGTGTCTATAATTCTGCAAAAGTGTTAGTAGCAACTGTTAGATGCATATCATTAGTGTAATTCAGAACTACTTACCTTCCTTTTTTGGAAATTCATAAAACAACAATTTTTCTAAAACACAAAAATTTCTCTCTCTCATGTTCAGCCCTGTAATCCTTTGACAGTCTACTGAAACAGTTGGAATTTGTTGAGACAATTCCACTTTGAAAACCCAAGCTTTTCCTTCTCCTCCTCGGGTCTCTTCCCTACTAATTTTCGGCGTTTCGGCGGGCAAATCTTCTAACTTCCGATCTGCATTGGTGATGTTAAGGACTGTTCATCGGGTCCTTTCTTCACTAACCTTCTGGAATTTCGGTGGCTAGAACGTCTAATTTTCTCCGCTGTATTAGCGGGTTGTTTGTTTATTTCCTTTCGCCATATTGGGCCTACAGTGGTCTACTATTTTGAGTTTTATGGGCGATCCACTTGACTAATTTCGTCCGTTGTATTAGGTCCATAATCATCTATCACTCTGAACTTCATCGACAATAAAATAGACTAACCACTGCATCGGCAGTCGGGTGCTCTATCCGTCGGATGGCTAGTCATCAAGGTTTCCACAACGGCGACCAACAGACCTTCTGCATCTTTCGTGGTTCACAACTTGTCGGCAGTTGAAGTGACTAATCTTTGCAGCATCGGCTAGATAGTTAACTAGGCAGCCGCAACTGTGGGTGGCACTCCCACTGCGGTCTCCACAGACCTTCCACCCCATCGGCAGCTTCATCTTCTATCCATTGTTGATGGGATCCATTATTTAATCGGACGAGCAGTCCCTTAGGCAGCCGCAACTGCGGTTCATCATCATTGAACTTTTTTCGATCGGTGGTCCGATCCACTAATAAATTCCCATAATTAATCGGCATTAACAGTCGAAACCTTTACCCATCAGAAGATTAGTGCACTAGACTTCTGCAACGACGAGCATACGAACCACTAACTTCTTCCGATGTTCATCGGCGACCAATACCACTAACATTTTTCAATGGCCGATGATCTCATGCCTCAGAGAAATTTTTGAATTTTCTTCTTGCATCGGCTCTTCCTTCAACTAACATTCGCCGATCCACTTCACTAATCCTTGGCGATCTCAATAACTATTCATTGGTGATGTCAACAATTATTCATCGACGATGTCAACAACTATTATTTTTCGATCGTCGATGATCCCGTTCCTTAGCAAATTTTTGGAAATTTTTCGCTGCGTCAGCTGTCGAAATGACTTTCCTCTGCGGCATTGGTAGTTGGGGACTCTATCCGTCGGAAGGATAGTCCTCTAGCCATCCGCAATGGCGGCACACAATCAGCCAATCTCTTCTGATGTAGTCGACAAAATTTTTGCCGTGTCAGCAACTTGATCATCTAGGCATCGGCAATGCGATCAACTAATCGTTGATGATCACCGATGATTCCACTACTTCGAAAATTTTTCAAAATTTCTCTCCGCTGCGGGTGAGCTTTAGACTAACACTTCCGCGGTGTCGGAGGAACTTCGCACTATGTTTTTCGATGAGCCGACAACTCTGGCACTAAGAAATTTTTTGTGATTTTTCCTGTCATTCACCCATTTCCTCCTGGGCAGTATGCAAACTACCTCTATTAACTGATCTTTCATGGCCCTTTGAGGCCCAATTACTACAACACTAGCTCTATCACTGCATCTTCACGGTCCATTCAGGCCCATGCTGCAACCTTGGCTCTGATACCACACTGTAACGTCCCGACCCTTCGACTGACAAAGAGGATGCTATCATACATCAAATCATTTGGGCATCTAGCCCCTTGAACATGAAACATACATACATATAATGCTAAAGAAAGATACTTAAAAACATAAAACATACTATGATGCATTAATCATTCATATACATAGCGGAAGCAAAACAACATGCATTCATATACAATTTCAACATTCAACATGTACGTTATCATTCATCAATGGTAAATACGACTGTAGACGCAAGTCAGGCAAGAATACTTATCTTAATAAGAACTTGTACCGCAACCAGCTACGTCGCTGCAACGTTCCACCCAACCATAGGCCCGTGTGCTCCTTAATCTCTTAGCAACGCTGCCACCCTCGATTCGGGCATGATTCCCCAAGGAATAAGGAACTAATAGGCTTACACATAGCCCAGGATAACAACACAACAAGGGTACATAGTTCATCCAAGCCAACATAGTTGGGTTTATTAGGCGAACAACGGAACAACCAAGCCAACAAAGTTGGGTTTATCAGGCCATTCAGGAGCTGGGAAGGGCTAAATGCTAAGCTAGTGAGCTCATTGAAGAGCTAAAGACACCTACACCAGAACCATCCTGGCTTCTAGGACACCCACACACACCCAACACAAGGAAATCGGTCCTTTCTTTGCAACGCAGTCCCGCAGACCCTGATCTCCCTTCCAGTGCTATTCAGGGGTTGTGGAGAAGGAAGCCAGCCCTCTAGCTCTGTCTGTGTGGTTCCCAAACACATCAGGTTTTCCAAGCACATCAGGCCCTCATCACCACTCCATTACAATCCGAAGACCAACCACTACATTCATGCAGCAAACCAGCAATTGAAGCTTTGATAGGGGAAAACAAACCCCTGAATCATCCTTGGTCCTATCGTGGCCAAAATGATTCCACGACGATCTACAACAGCCCAAATCGTAAAGGCAACTCAGCCAACAAGTGTGGGAAACACCAACCAACGAACCACAAAAGAAAAACCACAGTCTACGATCAATAATGAAATGTTTGGACAACTACAACAGGAACGCGGGCAGGAAACCGATCCTCAACATAGACAGGAGGAAGACATATCACCAAGGAAACCACGAAAAACATCCCACAGTGAAAAAACCACAACAACATTTCACAGTTCGACAATGGTGGAGTCAAAAACACAGACTTTCTGCGTGAACAAGAGGAAGAATCGATCCTCAGGCCAACAGTCAGTGAGGAAGAGGAGAATGAACCCCCACCCAATGGGTTGTAATCCCTTTTAACTCCGCTCTGCATGGGGAAAACGAATAGCTCATGATCGAGATAGTGGACAGACCATCCACAACCCAAAAGGTGCGTCGTGGAGAGAGTGCAGGCGTGAGCGTAGTGGTTTTCCTACCAGCAAATAGATGCCCCAACTAACAACAAAACAATTAAGGTGGTGGTTGGACGAGACAAGGGAAGGTGAGCAAAAAGAGTGGTGACACATGGCTTTTCCCAGGGAATCCAGGTTTATCAATCCCCCCCTTAACCTTAGGAAATCATGCCCCTTCTCAATTTGGTTGCAGTGAACATAGCTGGTTGGGTTCATTTAATTAAAATGCATAGTTACATGATGCCACAACTTAATATGTATGCCGCATGTCCCAATATACCATTGGTGACAATTCCAATCTGAAACATAACATAAGCAAATCGATGGTGGGGCCTTTGCCTTTAGCTCCGCACCATGATTATTTACAATATATGTATCATGTATATGTAATGCAAACGGGGTCAAAACTGGGGTGTTACAAAGGTGTTCATGATAAATAGTTCAAGATTTAAATATTGCTCAAAGCCATATAAATATTGAGTAAAAGATGATCGAAATAAACATGACATGGGATATAGATAAATCAAAAAGTTTAATATGATCAACATATAGCAAATTATGATCAACTCATGATATCACTTATAAAATTACAAGTCAATAATGGTATTAAACATGGGTTCATTTCTTGTTAAGACTATGTAAATATGCAAGAGACGAAATGCCCTAGAAATGTCATTGCTTCCATATTGGAATGTTAGAGACAAATAGCAGAGGAACTAAATACAATCTCTGCAATACATGAAAAAAAACTATATCCCAATTAAATAACTTATGACAAGCCAAAAAATATGATATCACATAGATTAAAAAAAATGATTTTACTTAAGAATTTAATTAGCAAGAGCATCTAACGATCATAAATATATTACTTATAAAAGAATGAAATTGCTTTTACACAGAGGTCAACAATAACATATAAATAAAGTAAATAATGATCACTAGATAACACATGAAATTGTTCTTATAAAATTGTTTTTATAAACAAAACAAAGAAAATAGTGGATTAATTATTAAGCATACTTAAAAAATATTAAGCATTAGATGGTTTATACCTATCATCATGACAACATACTAAATATCCATGTCCTTAAAAGATGTTAATATTTTCATATAGAAATGTGAGACAAATATATAGCAAGAACAAGAAATAATATCTTAATAAACATGATTAGAAGCAAAACCTAAATGCAAAAAATGAATAACAGGAAACTTAAATACTTTACCATACTGATTTGAATCTGCAAAAAACATAGTTAGAAAATCAGTAAAGGAAAGAGAAACTTTTACTTACATTCTTTTGAAAAAATGCCCCCAGAAAAGCCCAATCTTCTGTTCTAGTCACGTAGGTTGATCCATAATGGCTGTTCCAATTCAAAAAATAGGTTATAATAAAAAATCCGGTAAGAATTGACCAAGTTATGGTCCTTTAAAAAAAAATTGTCATAGGTGGATCCAGAAGGGTTGCTCCAATTCCAAAAACAGGTTACAATAAAAAATCAAGTAAAAACTGACGAAGTTACGACCATTTTTTATAACTGCCATTTTTATTATCAAAAGGAAGCCCAGAAATGCCTAGTTTTCTTTTCTAGTCACGTGGGTGGATCTAGAATGGTTGTTCCAATTCCAAAAATAGTTTATAGTAAAAAAATTGGTAAAAAATGACCAAGTTACGGTCCTTTTGTATAACTGCCATTTTTATTACCAAAAGGAAGCCCAGAAATACCCAGTTTTCTGTTCAGGTTGCGTGGGTAGATCCAGAATGACATTTCCAATTCCAAAAACAGGTTATAATAAAAATTCTGGTAAAAACTGACCAAGTTACAACCATTTTTTATAACTATCATTTTTATAATTGGAAGAAAGATCTCCTTGAGGAGAGCCCCGAAATCATGTAGATCTACAGAAAAAACATCAAGAAACCCTTGAAAAAATTCTACAAAAATCTTACACAACAAGTTAGGGTTAGGGTAAAAAAGAAAAAATGCAGAAATATGCCCAAATTTGAAGAGAAGCCTAATGACTACAAGATAGAAATAAAATTTACAACAAAATGGCAATGGCCAAATGATAATCGTTATTGATTGAAAGTTATAGAAGGGACTAGATCATAGCAACCCGCTCTGATACCATGTTAGAATAGTATAGTCAAGCTAAACTATTTAACCTGTCTAAGCAACCAACAACATATCATAAAAGATAAGAACATGAAAAAAAAGGACAAGAGAAGACTGATATACATGGTTCTCCCTAATGGGTTACATTCATGGGAAGGTAGTCTTTTACAAGAGAGCCAAGCACAAATACCCCAAAGAATATAGATGATGTACAATAGTGTCACAATAGTACCACTACTACATGAAAAATACATGATATGTAAAGACTCACTTGACCCTATTATATACTAAGAGATGAAGAGGAATTATTCTCACATATTGCATGTGGGATAATATAATTATCCAAAATAACATCTTTTAATACAATACCACGGACAAATACTCTACACAAGTAAATACATCACCATATGACCGTGGGTTAAATGTATTCCTCTTTTACATAAGATTGTAAACAACTTCCGACATAATGCAAAGACATTATTACCTTCCAAGGAATATAATTTATTTCAACATTTCTGCTTCCCAATTTCGGAAATCAAAAATTGCAATCAAGAAACATAGCTTGGAAAAAAAGTTAACATTTATTCCGAAAATCAAATTTAGTCATAAATTTCTTGAGGTAAAATCTAAAAAATAACTCTTATTAATTAGTAACTACCAGTCTTCCAAGCTAGGTAAAAAATGTTCAGTTGCAGAAAAACACAATATTTTTACCCTCTCGACGTTTCTTTACACCTTTTGATGTAAATTCTAGTTATAAATTATCAAAATTATTTATGAAAATTAATATAAGTAGTGATAATTTTATGTATAAATTAAAAAAAAAACTTAAAAATAAGTATTATATCTAACTCATTAACTAATGTTAGAAAATTTAAAATTTAAAATATTTTAAAAATAATTTGTGTTAATTATAATTTAATATAATTTATTTTTTCATACAATTATTTTTTTATAAAAATATGATAATGTATTTTATACATAGATAAATTTATTTTGTTATTATAATTTATTTAAATATTTATTATAAAAATGTATTTATTTATTTTTAATAATCATTTGTATATTATCTTCTATCTATATTAAAAATATTAATTTTCGTTTTAAAATAATAGTTTTTTTAAAGTGATACACATAAAAAATATTATTTATATTAATAATTCAATAATAATTAAAATATATCATAAAATAAAATTTAAAAAATGTATAACAATTTTAAAGTGTTTATAAAAAACTTGTTAAAAAAATTGAAATTAAAAAAATAATGAAGATAGATATGTGGAGTACATTGAAATGTTTGAAATGATAATAAATGACATTTTAAGAAAATGAAAGAAATAAGATATAAATATTTGTAATTTGAAAAAAAAAAGTATATAAAAATTTATTCAAATGAAAACTTTTGTTCCATTACACTATTATCTAATTCTTAATAGATTTATAGATTTAAAAAAAGATATTTCTAATTTAATAACTTTTATAAAAGTTTATCGTGACAAAATGAGAAAAAATGAGACACATTCCCATGTTTTTCATAATAATATTATGTTTCATAGTCATAACTCTAAAGTAGACATTCAATGAACTTTGACTTATGAAAATCTCTATAACGGATAATATACACATTAACTTTTTATTAAATTGATGTATAATTTATTTATATAAATATTAACTATGAATCATGTATATAATATTTATAATTATTTTATACACACATTGATTATGAGTATTATGTATAATATTTAATTATTTTTATATGGTTGCTTCCTGGTTAAATTTAACATATATATAATTAAAATGTTTAAAATTATAAATTATAAAAATTATTTATAAAAATTAATATAAGTAATGATAGTTTTCATGTATAAATTATTTTTTTTAAAGTAATTCTTTTAAACAAGTATTATATATAATTGAAATGTTTAGTTATGAATTATAAAAATTATTTATGAAAAATAATATACATAATGATAATTTTATATACAAATTTAATTTTAAAAAAAATATTATATCTAATTGATTAACTAATGTTAAATATTAAAAATTTTAAATATTTAAAAAATAATTTGTGTTAATTTTTAATTTTAAATATTTAAAAAATAATTTGTGTTAATTTTTTTTCTTGGAAAATCCACGTAACTTTATTTTAGCCAAGGCGAACAAAATTATATTTTGTAGATGCAAATGTATTACGAGCAATCAGCTCCAGTTCCATAGCACACGGTAAAAAAACAGACCAAAGGTCTGTGAAAAAGAAAAAGAAAACTATATTACATCATAGGAAATAGCAATCAATGGTTAAAATATGTCTCTATTTTCTCTTTTTTCCCATCTTCTTTGATTTCACTTCAGTCCATCCTTCCTGCGATGAGGAAACTACAATTAATTGTTTACCTGCCATCTCCCCTAGTTGCTGAACGGTAAATTGTTCCTTATCAGAATCTGAACTTTCTGTTTCATGTGCACGCTTTAGTCCACTTAAAGAAACATCCACAGGACTCACAACATTTGTTAGTGTTTCCACACCATAGTTCTTTTTTTCTAATGTTTGTGCATCCACTGATTCAGATTTCATCACATTTTCCTCATTTTTCTGTAGATATGGTTGTTATTCGTCATCACTCTCCTCGTCCCCATCTAGAGACGGAACATAATCTGTTTGTCAATTTTTACGGTTAGTAGTCTGCCCCTTTTTCTTCTTTTTAAACTTTTTAGGAAGAGGGCATGAGTCTTGGAGGTGACCTATCAAATGACAGAATCTACACCTTAAAGCAGTATTTTCATAGTCCAAACTCTGAATCCAAGTGAAAGATTCATGTTTCAGTTGTAATCTATCAGGGAGACCTTTGCTGAGGTCTATCTCCACACAAATTCTTGCATAATTAAATACCCCCTGTTCTTTCCTGTCGTTATTACTTTTGATAAACCTACCAAGAAGATTGCCAATGTCTTCCAATACTAAATGATGCCAGAATGGTAGAGGTAAATTTGGAAACCTCACCCATACTGGCATCTTGGTTACCAGCATGGAGTTTGCTTCAAACTCAGGAAACCAAGGGGTTATGAAGAGCCCAACTCTCCCCCAAAACCAAGGTCCCTGTAATAACATCTTCTGATAATATTCCTGGGATTCGAACTGAACTATAAAGAAGCCCTTGGAACATAAGAGGATTTGACAATTTGTTGTCCAATTTGTGTAAATCCATTGATGAAGATCAAAAGATCTTGGCCAAAACCCATTAAAATGAAAAATGACAGCTACAGATTGTAGCGTACTGAAAAGTTGTTTTACATGTGGGTTCTTGATCTCTAACGATTGGTGTGGATTCCAACTTTTCCACAAAATACATACTTTTCTTGGAAGAAGATGAGGCGGCTATCTGGGATCCCTTAGGCCAAGCTGCTTCCTTATAAGACGAAGGACCGGAGGGTTCTCTTTTTCCTTCTACTCCCCCTCACAGACGATGCATCAAAAAAATAGTTGAGTTCTTGGAGATCTGATAATATTTCAGCCTAGAATCTTCCTGCAACACTTTACCTTCATGAAGAAAGAAAAAAGAGGTTCTAGGAAAACCCTCTCTTCACTCTAGATCAAATTTTAGAGTCTCCACTGATTCAGAACCATGAACCCACACCAAAATCGACTTCCCAAAGGACAATTTAATAAAAATATGAAACCTGTCTATGTCTGCCCTGGCTCTAGATTCAGAGGAGATATTGGAAAAAAAAGAGGGCACCACCACCCGTATGGGAAAAGAAAGAAAAAGTAACAGATCTATCGAAATCTAAACCTTGATTTAGCTATTCTGGACCAACAGAACCAACTCCATTCCTATTCTCGTCGCATGCTTCAAATTTGCTGGTTTCTGTGTTGTCTAATCTAGGGCAATACAAGGAGACAAAGGGCATGCTTTGTACTACAGGGCAAGAGGAACTGGCAGAGACACAATCAAGTGCATGCAGATGGCTACCCTCTTGTGTTTTCGAGCTTCCAAAGCTGACCTGGATAGAAGCACCGGAGCCCTGGAACAAGCTGTTCTCCCTCCTTGCGCCCACGCATTTCCCATGCGCCCTTGCTGTAGGATCAAAACTAGGGTTCAGGCACTTCGCGTTCCTGCTATCTTCAGTCGGGGTTTTTCTCCTCTCACTTGATCAAACCATATGTATAATTTGTGTTAATTATAATTTAATATAATTTATTTTTTTGCATACAATTTTTTTATTATAAAAATATGATAATGTATTTCACACACATATAAATTTATTTTAATAAAAATATGATAATGTATTTCACACAGATAAATTTATTTTGTTATTATAATTTATTTAAAAAGTGTATTTTTTTAATAATTTTTATTATATTATCTTTCCATCTATATTAAAAATATTAATTTTCAAACCCTAAAATAATAGTTTTTTGTGTGGTACACATAAAAATTATTATTTATATTAATAATTCAAATATATCATAAAATAAAATTTAAAAAATGCATAACAATCTTAAAAGTGTTTATAAAAAACTTGTTCAAAAAAATTGAAATTAAAAAAATAAATGAAGATAGATATGGGGTCCACTTGTGAGATGCCTGAAATGAAAATGAATGACATTTTAAGAAAATGAAAAAAATATGATAACAATAATTTTTAATTTGAAAAAAAATACCATAAAAAACTTATTCACAATGAAAATTTTTGTTTCATCGCACCATTATCTAATTCTTTATGGATTTGTAGATTTAAGAAAAAATATTTTTAGTTCAATAGCTTTTATAAAAGTTCGTTGCGATAAAAGAGAAAAGCATAAGACACATTACCATGTTTTTTAAAATTATATTATGTTTAGTTTCTTAGAACTATGATCAATATGAACTCTAGGGATGGATATTTGAATGAATGAACTTTGACTTAGTCTAAGTTCTTGTTAGTAATTAGTGTTCTTATGATTGATAGGAACTATGATGAATAAACTCTCATTGATAATCATTATAAGAGCTTTGATGAAGGAACAAGAGAAGCTTTGACTCAAGAAGAACATACATGAACTTTGAAACTTGAACTTGGTTTCTTCATGGCTTTATTGATAAAAAATGTTGATATTGATCTTTCATGGCTTTGTTTTGATCCTTTGAAGGAATTCATTTTGACCATGTTATATGACATACATGATTGACTTACATACTAGTATGATAACCACAATATTTGGTGTTAATTTTCTAGTTGTCATGAGTTTTCCCATTTATCTTAAACTTAACTAAAGTTGACTAATATTTTTTAAGATTCACTAAGATATATTTAGTGAGGAGTACCCCGGGGATGGTTAAAGCCATATTGCAAGATAGACATTATTAAATTAAGGTGATGTCGTCTATCTTTCCTTGTGGATTGTTTCTTGTTGATAAAAATCAAAATTTTGGAGAAGATATTGTAGCTCATTATACAAAAGCATATTATGCTCAATTCATGTGTGCCATGATTATGTGATTTCACAAAGATACAAATATTAGAGAACATATACTATTTGTTAGATCCCGTGCTCTTACAAAAAATTCAACCATTTGTGAAAGATCAAGCTCTCATTCACATTGCATCTTAGGGTAGGTAGAGTTGGTTATAAAATTAATGTATATTTAAACCTACAATGCAATTGATATACATAAAAATGAATAGATATGATAAGAAGGTTTACCCCATGCACCAGAAGAAAAACATCTAGGGGAGGTTTTTGAAGACCCTTCACAAAAAAGAGCTCATTTATCTATTTATAGCGGAGGCGGGTGGGTGGAGGTTTTAGTGGAGTTTTTTTTTCGATGTACATAAACATAAAAACTGCATAGGTGCGCTTAGTAACCTAAGACACCAATGTACCAAAATATTAAAAGCACTGACAAACCAGGGCGCCTAATTAAGAAGCACAACAAAGTCCAAAATATTTGATGCAATTTCAAAAATATATAATTTTTACTTCTTGGAAGAACTCAGTAGTGCATGCACCTATGCTTATGTTCTATCTAGCAGCATCGGTGCACTAATATCAAAGACACGTCGATGCTCCTAATGAAACAAAACACCAATGTAAAAAAAGATCAATGTATTTTGTGAAAATATGTTCATTTTATTTTTCACGAATAAACTATTTGACCTATGAGAATGATACAAATGCATCAATGCATTTAACAATAACACACCACTTTAAGTCCAAAAATTCTCTCTCATCTAGAAAGGAAAACTATTTTCAGTTTTTTTCCAATAGGGAACCTTGATGCATTAAAAATTCAAAGATGCATCGACACACTACTTAATATAACACATTGACTATAAAAAAACATAATCTCTTTTCATTTTGTAAAAATAAAAATACCTAACAGTGCTCTCTACAACATGAAGCGCATTGGTGTGCTACTAACTTGGGTGCACTAGAACAAGTTAAAAAATAATATGGAAGCGAATAACTCATTTCACTCATTTTTTTTAGTGAGGAAGACCTCCTAGGACCACCTAAGCACTGGTTCAATACTCTCTACATGACACCTCCACACGATACTCATTTGTTGTCATATTTCTCCCACGAATTGGTTCATTAGTGGGGTCAGGATTTTTCCAAACCAGTGGAAAAAATTAATATTCATTGTGTACATGGAAACCAATCCTCCCAAGGTGGGAAAGGGTCTAGGTATTATCTTTATTACCTTCTCAGTTATGTTTTTAGTGAATTAAAAACTAAAATTTCACTTAAATTTTCCATTTAAAAAAAATTGTGTGGTGCATACTGTAAGATCGGCTCGCACTGTATTATTGATGTAATGTATGTGAACACAGAGCACACCAGTAACGTAAGTTGAATTTCAACATTCACGCATTGTCATCGATACATTACTGAAAACTTAATGCACCGACATTGAAACCATAAAGATAAATTTAAAAAAGGTGTGGTGCTTTGTAAATATAATGATGCATCACTAATGGTGTACCGATATTTAAAGAGAATTGTTTAGTTAACAAATTTTTTTAGGGACACAATGTGTTAGAGGAAACAAAATGTGCTTCCATTGAAACCATTAAATTAGTTTTAAAAAAAAAAGTAGTGCTCTATAAGTGTGGAAGTAAGTCATCACAAGATGGCATCAATCCATCCCAATAACACTAGAATTATCAAGTTTGAATGATATTCCTATTATGTCTCCAAGAAATACATTGTCTGTCCCAAGTGTAATTGCATGTTTGGCATCAATTCCAAGACCACCAAGAAAGGTAAAATACCTTATAGAATTTTTTCATAGCACTGGTAATGAAGTAGACACATATTGAAATTTAGAAATAAAATTTGATTGCAAATTCACAAATTTAAATTTATTAGAAATTGATTGCAAATTTGGCAATTGCAAACTCACAAAGACAGAAAATGGAGAAACTACAATTTCAACAACTATAAATTTGCAATTAGCCCACGGGGGTTAGAGAAATTGGCAATGAGTAATTGTGATGAGAAGTTGTAAATGGAAGGCCATGAGTTCAAATTCCCTATGGGTACTTACTTACCAAAACAAACTATAAATTTGTAATTCACATTTTTTTAATGGAAAATACTATTTGAGCAATCAAGAATTGCAATTTCAAAAATGGGTGAATTATAAAACAAATTGCACTTTCCAATGAGAAATTGGAATAATAGCATCTAGAAATTGCAATTTCAACAATTAATTGTTTGTAATTTGGATGTTTGCAATTTTAAAAATTTTGTATTCAAGTTTTAATTTCAATTTCAAATAAGTGTAATTCACAAATTCAACAATAAAAGGATTGAGAAGAAATTGCAATTTCAAGAACTTCAAATTTGAAATTTCGACTAGTTATACGATTGAGGAATTTTTGTCATTTTGATAATTACAAATTTGAGAATTTCAACAAGTAAGGAGAATTAACACCATCAAAGTTTCCAAAATTAATTGATCACAATTTTCATAATTACGTATTGGAATTTGAATAATTACATATTCAACAATAAATTGAATAGAAATTGCAATTTTGACAATTACAAATTCACAATTTTAACTCATCAACCAGAAAGTGCAATTTCAACAATTGAAGAATTATAACAATTGCAATTTTAGCATCCACATATTACAATTTCAACAATTAATTGATTACAATTCATGAGATTGCATATTAATGCAAAATTGTTATTTCCACAATTTCAACAATCAATTGATTACCACTCCAATAATTGCATAATTGCAATTTCACGAACTTACAATCCAAATTGCATCTACAAATTTGCAATTTCAGCAAGTAGATAATTGTGGAGAAATTCTTGAGGAAATTTCACAAGTAGAGGTTGAGGCCAAACATTAGATCAATCCAACCCATCCATTTCTAGTGACCATCCGCTTAATTAAATGCTAGCCACTATTTAGACCACTTATCATGAAAAACTTTAGGAGTGGTCCAGCTCATAGTTGATCCACATGATTAAAATCATAGGTGAATATGAGCAATGGATATCACATGTGGAGAAGGCTCAAGAAGCACCTCATGTCACCAATTAATAGTTAGAAGTTTTACTCATTGAGGTTTCTATATAAATAGATGATGAATGGCACACTCACCAGCAGGTCAAACATGTAGTGGAAGATGTCCAGGTATGGATGGAGAGAATGTGAGCAGATTTGTGAACAAAAGAGTCCTTTTTATCAAAGACTATATCTTGTTCCCATTCTACGAAAAATTTGGAGCTATTATGTTGGTCATGATGGAAACTCTATTTCATAGCTTAGGAATTGAAAGTTTAGCTCAAAGTTGTGCAATCCCAAGGTAATCAACAACAAATTCAACTCATGGACTATTTTCCACCTTTGGTTGTAGACATAAATGCAACTCATGAATACCTGCACATGGCTACCACACAAATCAGAAGCATTTTTACCGCTTTGGAAGATTGGGGTTGTTAGAAGGGAGGTATAAGTTGTTGGAGGAGTTGCGGGAGAGGATAAAGAAAACAAATAAAGGTTTTGAGTCCCATGTAAATCCCCTTTATAAATAGGCCACATGTGCATAAACATGTTATCGGAAACCCTCGGTAGGTGTGAACACGAACCGTTTCCCTAGTCTAAATGGGACAGATCTAGAACAAAGCAAATACAACTATGAAATCCTCTCCCTATATTTGTCAATATCACTTGATAATTATAATGAAACATTTACCTTCTCTTTGAATATGGTCCTTGATGGCTGGAGATCCTTAGCTCAGTTGATGTTCGAATAACCTGCACAAATAAGAGCCAACAAAGCAATGGAAACATACAAGATAATCAAGCTATTCTATATCAATTACCGAAGAGAAAGATAATAAACATTATTATTACACAAAGTTTACAGGAAAGGGAAAACCTATTGCTTTTCCTTTAAATTTTAAATTGCAATTTTGACATTTGGATAATTGCAAACTCAAGAATTTTAACTACAAATTTGAAAATCATATTTTTTTAGCAATCAAGAAATGCAATTTTAATAACCATATCTAAAAATTGCAATTTCAACAATTAATTGATTGTAGTTTCAATATTTGTATATTGCAAGAATTTATGTAAAATTATGATTTCAATAATTACAAGTTTGAAATTTCAACTAGTTATATGATTGAGAAGAAAGTTGCAATTTTAACGAAAAGTACAATTTAAACAATCAATCCAAAATAATTTTTGTGATCAAGATTTGTAGTTTCAACAAGTGGAGAATGAAGAAAGTGCAATTTTACCATATATTGATTGTAATTCCACTATTTAATTGATTGCAATTTTGAGCTTTGCAAAATTGCAATTTTAGCATCCAAAAATTACAATTTCAACCATTAATGACAATTTTGGCAATTCTAAAGTCAACAATAAAAAATACAAATTCACATTTTCAACAAGTATACTAAAGAATAAATTCACATTTTTTATGATTAACCAAAAATGCAATTTCAACAATTGAAGAGTTATAACGATTGAAATTTTAGCATCCAGGGTATTACAATTTCAACAATTAATTGATTCCAAGTCATTAGATTGAGAATTGGAATCTCATGATTTCAAGAGTTGCAATTTCAACAATTCGAGAAATATAAAAATTTGGAACTTTTAAATGAGAAAATGGAATTATAGCATCAAGAAACTGTAATTTCCACAATTTCAACAATCAATTGATTATCATTCCAATAATTGCAGATTTACAATTTTAGACACTTTTAATTCAAAATGCAACTTCATTTAATTAAATTTCTTAACATTATTTAATTTATTGTGGTTGATTCTTGAGTTTCCTTCTATAAGAAGGATTTAATGATTTTGTTAACATCTTTCAATAAATTTGATTTGCACCTAGATTCTGGTAGTTTTTCCCATGAAAATCTAGCCGAAATTGTTGAAATGGTAGTTTGGGTTGCTGGAATTACATAATCGATGTGCCACCATGGGGTAATTAAGGCCGATGAATCCATTTATGTAATCAAAATTGCAATTCCAGCAACCAAAATTGCAATTTGAGCAATTTTCCCATTGTTGGATTTCAATAAATACTGCCGAAGAAGTGCAAGCCATCTCACTCCATTTGTTAACATCATTTAATTTATTGTGGTTGATTGTTGAGTTGCCTTCCATATGAATGATTTTTTGATTTTGTTAACATCTTTTAATGATTCCTTTTGTTAAATTGGTTAATTTTTTTTTCCATAGTTGAAATATTTTGCTTCTTTTTATTAGATTTGTTAACATATTTTAATTTATTGTGGTTGATTTTGTCTAGATGAATTTTTGTTAAGGTTAATTATTGAGTTTCCTTCCATCTGAAATATTTTGTCAACACTTCTAATTTTTTGTGGTTAATTGTGGTTGATTATTGAGTTGTTTTCTATAACTATTTAGGAAAGAGGGGAGAAGTTTTCAACACACACTCTCTCTATGAAGTGGAGTAGGTAAATATTTTTTAGTTTTTTCGTTTTGAAAGAATCCAAAATTTTACAAGTGAATACAAATAAAAATATCATAAAAAACCAAAATTTTACAAGTGAAAGTATTAAAATAAAAAAATATGACTAAAATAAAAAATGACTCAATTGTTTCCCTTAAATTGTTTCCATGAATTCCTTGGACTAAAATGGAATGTCATGTATCACAAGAAACCATATTAATGAGATTCTCTGTATAAATATATTTCCAATGAGCAACCATTTTCCCAATTTGGCCACCTATAACTCAAGTTATGTCAACCATCGTTATATCTATGCCTTTCACCTCTAACCATTAGATTTGACCATTGCATATCTATGACATTGAACTCTAAGCATTAGATCTATTATGATCACACATGCACACACGAGGAAATTGTTTACAATATGTATGCGTTAGGGAATTTCTATTATATCGAATGTTGGGGGTGAAGGTCTCCATTAACCTTCTCCCTCATAGATGTTGCGATTTAATTTTGGACTCCACATCATCGCATTATGTGCCACCCCATCACCTTGTATGATTGTATGAGTGTGTGATAGAAGATAATGAACTATTAAGGAACTTAACAATAAAAATTAATTATAAGAAGGTATTTGAATGATTTAAAGTACATGTATGTTCGAAGAGCAGTATCATCTACATGTTATGTTGCTTTTTTATCACTTTGATATTATGTCATTTTATGTTGCTTTATGCTTGCTTATATAATGTAAATGGATCACTCTAATATTATTTTGAATCCAATTTTGAAAACTTTGTATCCTTATTCATAATTTAAAATTTAACATTCGTAATCTAATTAAACATGCTTATTTCAAATATAATGCAATTACTCAAATTTAACATCCTTACTTCAAACTGTACCAAAATTGATCTACACCAATAGTTTGAAAATAATTATATGCTACATCTATAACAATTTTACATCAACACCATGGATTTGAAAAATATGTTCAAGTTGGATGAGTGATTCTCTCATTCTAGAAAAATAAAAGTGTTTAGTAAAAAATACGACATTTAGATGCAATCAAGCTAGAGATCTTATGGTGTATATGTAGAATAAACTATTCATGTTTGTTGATATCAGCTAATGCCCAATTAGATTTAGAAGAAGTATATGTACATCAACAAAAACACTATAGTATTAAAAAATCATTTATCAAATATACTTATTATAATCAATAAATATGATTAAAGAAATTATTAAATAAAATATTAAAACGTAATACACATACCTATTAAAAGAAACATGATTGATAGTACTATTTCTTATTATGCTCTCTCCATATTCAAATTTGCAACCGTATTTACGACACATGGAACACTAATTCACATCAATTCTTACATCACATGACCTTTGCTTCTTTAACCATCTTTCTACTGGCCTCTCTTTGACAAACACACTCAAATTGGTGAAGTATTTGCTTAATCTTTGATAAAAAAAAATAAGGACATCATAAAATAGGCAACATGGACAACCATTTTCCTTGCTAATCTTGTTTCAAAAGTAGGAAACACAATATTATTGTTGGATTATGCCATGGAGAGCAACACAAAATTTTGAAACATACACGTTATCCATAATTGTAAAGAAAACAATTATTTTTTGCTTTTAGTATATATAAGAAATTTTATCGTTACCAAAAATAAGTAGTGAAAATGATTAATACATGCAATGTTTAAATAAATCATGCCATATTCATAACCTATAAAAAATATATATATTTCAATTCCTATGACTATTGTTACAAATAAAACTCCTATTGATTGCGGTAGACCACAACAATCTGTATGACACTAGAAATAAACCCATTTCCATATGCAATAGAGATAAACAAAGATATCACTAAGGGATATAACGCATACCTTATTCTGAAAGATTGTAGTAGATCCTTGTTGAGTTTCAACCATACTTTCCCCTACATCCATTCTCAACACCAACAAAATAAACAAGCATGATATATATTAAGTGTTAGGCCTGCTCTAGCACATATAAAACCAATATGTATAAATCAAAGTAACTACATCCATGGATAAAGAACATTCATAGTTACACACATACAATGGACGATAAATGGATATTATATTGATTATAAACAAAGATACAAGTGAAAAACTCTGTCGACGCCTCGTCGAAATGGAGAAACCGAGTCCTCCACCACTTCAATCCTCCTTCTCAATGGCAAGCTCACAAGACAATGGCAAGCTTGGGAGGAGCATCAATGGCTGGTCAAAAGGACAAAGGGATGTAGACTCAAGCATGTATGAATGGGGCACAAATCCACTATAGTTTCCTTTCTCTCATAGGTTCTCCTCCTCTAACGCATCCAAAGAGGCTCACACTAGCATTTTTGAACACAAAATCCAACTACTTAGATGTTTGATTTTTGACATATTGTGGTCGACAATTTGACAATCCTCTTTCTTTCTAAACGCTAGTTAAATTTCGACAGTTTTTCGACAATGAAAACACTTGTTGAAAATTCGACTAAGTTTCCTTCGAATCCGTCGGAAATCTAACTGCAAATGTCAGTGCATAGGTGTTAGAAATCCGACTACGTTTCCTTTATAGCAGTCGGATATTCGGCGCCTCCCCTTCGTCAATAGTATAGCAACATTATCGGATTTAATGTAAATCCAACCACAAATTTCACTTCATAGAAGTTGAAAATACGATGACACTAGAAAATCCACTAAACTCTGCCAAATTTTCCTATTTCCTAGCTGCAACTCCACTAAAATTCTTCCAACTTTTCCTATTTTGTAGCTGCAACTTCACTAAAATTTTGCCAACTTTTCCTATTTTGCAGCTACAACTCTACTGAAATTATGCCAACTTTTCCTATTTCGTAGCTGCAACTCCGCTAAAATATTGCCAAATTTTCCTATTTCGCAGCTGTAACTCCACTAAATTCTGTTGACTTTCCCTATTTTTGCAGCTGCAACTTCGCTAAAATTCTGCCAACATTTCCTATTTGGTGGCTGCGACTCCGCTAGATCTTTCCAATTTGTGGCTGTGACTTCACTAGATATTTCCAATTCGTAGCTGCGACTCCACTAATTCTTCAACCACACGATTGTTATATGTCCCCTAGTTTCTATCAGCTTGCTCCAGTCTCCAAGAGGAACATTAGATGCTCGTATGATAGTCATGTACATTTGTGCCAACATGGATGTAATTTATCCACCTTGTTGACAGTGACCAACTCACGAAAGCATGTGCATATTTATATCCTCATGAATGATGCGACCATGAAATAACACCACCATGAAAGGATGAAGGCTCATCATTATATTGAAAGCTACAGGTTCTGATCATAACCATAATTAGGCATGATTTGACACAATAACACATTAGAGGAAATTTGAGGTCTAAAATGGGCCTCCTAAGGAAAATAATAAAATAATAGTTAAAATAATAAAATAATAGTTATTAATTTTTAAGAAAGAATGAAAAAAACTACTTTTTTTGTTCATATTTTCGACATATCTCCCTATGTTTTTACTCAAATTCCGAGCGGGAGAGTTTGTTTGATGCAGAATTAAAGTCCACATCCAACGAGTACCCACACTGCATAATTTTGATAGACCCCACTACCTTCAAAAAAATAAATACCTGAAAAAATGTGATGATGATGTCATCATCACGTTTTTTTCAGGTATTTATTTTTTGGGGTAGAAGGGTCTATCAAAAGTATGCAGTGTAGGTATTCATTGGATGCAGAATTAAATTCCTCATCTAACGAGCTCTCCCACTCAGAATTTGAGTAAAAACACAAGGATATATGTCAAAAATACGAACAACAAAAGTAGTTTTCTTTTATGACAAATATGTCAATTCAACCATTATGGTTGACTCATTTTATTGAAATTCTATTGGTTCTTGAATTCCAACTCACAAAATTTATTGTTGGCATGTTTTCTTATAAGGCCCATTTTAGACCCCAAATTTCCTCTAATGAATAATATTTAGGAGTTGTCTACAACATCGATGATTTCGCCCAGACGGTGTAGATTTTGGGTGAAATCCCTCGGTCGTAGATGGGCCCTACGGCATGGTTCCATATCCAGATTCGACAACCTTGTCCCAAATCCCCAAGCCGTCAATCAATCCAACATGCTCCATGTAGGGGGTGGCGTAGTTAATGCAACATCCAAAGGTCTGTGGGAACTCCATTTCTCACTCCCATGATCCTTTGCCCAAACTCACATCTGGAACTCTACTGCCTCTCCCATGAAGAGAAGGATTGAGGAGGATCAAGCCCTGAAGTTCATTATGCCCAGTGTTAGATCCTAGCATGAGTTTGAATGGTCCCAAATCCTTCCCTCTCGTGCCATCAATCTAGATCGGATCTCTAACAGATCCCAAGGAAGATGGAGAAATCGTTACAGGTATTGTCACTCGATCCTTCTAACATAGCAAAGTTCTTTCTTTCGCTCCCTGCCTCATTTCCATCCACACATCAGAACCCGCCTACACACACTTGAGGTTATATTCATCTGCATATGATGATGGCATAAAAAATGCTATAAGGGATACTAGTATTGCAAAAGATAAAACTGTTGAATAACCCATTTGCAAATAAAAGCCTATTTTTCACAAACTCGAGCAAAAGCATGTAGAGAAGGAGGAGGGGGACAAATTATGTTTTTGTGTTATATATACCATCTGTAAAGAACTGGGAGCACTGCAGAGTTGAGAAGCGCTATATATTTTTCCCTAAGTGGCCATATGACCAAACACAACTCAGAATTTGATAAGTTGTATTGTAAAATTCCTTTTGAACACCCAACTTTATGCCCAACTTTACTGTTGTCTTGTACACTCAAATTTCTCTAATCCATTGGCCAATCTGTTGGGTTGTGGTTAGGTTGAGGATAATAAGAATGCAATGGCTAATGGGTTGGGTGGGTTGGGTTTATTTTATTGGAGAGAGTTCACCATATTTATCCTGGGTTTTATTCTTAAACCATTCTTGTATTTATGCTGGGAAACTCCTAAAATTACCACATTTTGAGTGTTTTGATAAGAAAAAATGAATCCCAATTAATTTTTGTATTAATCAAATGACCATATACTGCTGGAATATGTTTGGACAATGTTAAGTTGAAAACTTGTACACTAGCTATCATTTTCATTGTATTTGGTACTTTTACGTTGATATCAATATTTAACTATAATGTTTCTTTTTAATTCCTAATTCATGATCTAGCTTGATTGATGTTTATTTTTGTTTTGTTCTTGTTTTTGCAATGCATTCAAAAGAACAAGATGGTGCAAGAATGGATATTGTGCATTCAAGTGAAATGTTATCCCAACCCTGGACATGCAATAATAGAATATGTCCTACGCAACAATGTTTTGAACAAGGTTATCTACAGAAAAAGAGAAATACGTGGAACAACAACGAACAATGAGGCTTACTGCATTGCACTTATAGAAGGGCTAAAAACAACTAGAACGTACAAAGCCAATAACATATTTGTCTACACCAATTTTGAACTTGTATGTAGGCAAATGAAAGGAATCTACCAAGTTAGAAAAGGGAATTTAAAACTGCTTCATGTAGAAGCAAGAACCATGGCTGGCGAATTCCATTTTTTTACAATCAACCACCATTCAACTATTAATAGGATGTCAGTTGAACTACTAGTTGGGGAAATGTCAGCTCCAAGGGGGGGTGTGAAAAATGAAATGGTATCAACATCTGTTGCAACGAATTTTAGGATTGCACATTGTTACACATCTCCGATATGTGTATGTTTTTTCGTTGTAATGTTTTGGTGTCACTTATGGTGTGGCTTTTTCAATAAAGAACCTAGTTTTCCCCATGATGTAATACATTAAATGTGTATTTATAAATATGTTGTACTCATTTTTCTTGTTCATTCATCATCCATCTATGATATTATTATTTGCATATGTCATTCTGAAATATTTGTTGTATATGCCTAATCCAAGTTGATTGATCTTGCATATGTCATTCCGAGATATTTGTTGTATATGCCTAATCTAATCCAAGTTGATTGTTCAATGGATCTGGTTATATGTGTGAAAATTTCATATGAAGATGATTGGATGAAATTCAAAATGAAAATTACACAAACTTGGAGAAACTACTGATGGTGACAACTAACAAAGCTAGGGGAAATTTGTGTATGGGAGTGCATTCTTTGTAACAAGTGTCCTACAAAAGATTTTATAGTAGAGTGAGGGAACATTTGCTAGATGAAGAGAGTAATGGTATTGGTGGTTGTGAGAAAACAAGCCTATCACAGGAAAGGATGTGTATGAAAAGGAACCTAATGATGCCGATCAAAGGCTAAACTAAAGGAGAACCCAACTTGCTCACCATTTTCCTGCTGCCTAGTATACAATGATAATTTTGAATTAACATAGATTCCTAGAATTATAGCCTTGAGAACCATAAAAACCAGAATCTTTCTGGATTTTCCCATATATAGTGTAACAAATTCAAAGGTCGATTTCAAAATTGATGGGCACACTTATTAGAGATCGATAGAGGGACTCTGTATAGGATCCATTGAGAGGGGGTGGTTGAAATGCTAGAGGAAACATTGGTTAAGGATCTGTCTCTTCAGAGGAGAGGAAGATAATAATTTATTCCAAAATAATGCAAATATAAGGTATTTAAACATATACCTAAGGTGTTTAATTGTTTATGTATAATTATCTCACAAAAAATCAATCATTAACTAAATTAACAAAAAGGATCACTACATAATTTATATACAACCATTGACATAATATTTACACAATATATTGAGTAGATCAGAAAATAAATTGGTAAAAAACATAAATACACATTTGGTGTTATAATTTTAATAATTTATTCATTATTAGTTTTCTAAATCCATTTTGCTAATGCAAAAACATGCATGATGTATATGTGTGAAGCTTTTGTTTGTATCATGGATAGAAAGGAGAACATACCTTAAGCTAAAGTATTCTAAATTGTTAATTTGTTTGCATCATGGAGAGAAAGGAGAACATGACTTAAACTAAAGTATTGTAAACAGTTATATCAAATATGGAATAGCCACAAGAAAGCAATTTTCATCATAATTGTGTATTTATTTGATGTGGGTGCAATTGAACCCTACGATAATCTAGACAATGTGCCTTCTGTTGGAGCAATAATCTATAGGACTTTTGCTACGTTTGACTATGAAAAGAATAAACCAGTATTTATACCAGCTAATGCTAATCAATATAGATGTTGCTTCGCACATAACATCAATAGCCATAAGAAATGCATCATTATGGCCATTCCAAGCACTAGACAAAGCAACATAAAAATAGTCTTATGGAAGCGTTGTGATCAAAACAAGTGCCTCATTATGACACTGCTTGCAAGGTTGAAGGTAAAAAAATAGTCGTAAATAAAACTCTAAAATTACAAATATAATATATGGTTCCGAGTAACAATCATTTTCAAAACAGAAACGTATATAGGCTTCCAATATTATGGGTAAGATGAGCTTGCAGTCTAATGTCAAAGTAGCCAAATCAAGGAATGTAGATTTTGAAGTCCATCCTCATCAAATAGAAAATAAAATTTCTTGATATTAGAAGGTTGAATCTCGTCTTGACCATATTGTCCCACGTCAGGATATTATTTCTTAATGATAGACAAAAAAAAATTACATTTTAAAGGTGGATTCCATTTCCATATTGTTGTATGCCAATCTGATTGGAATCTAGCAACCACACCTACAGCCTGAATATTTCCATATTTCGATAATATTTACTCAATATATTGAGTAGATAAGAAAACATGGGATCATAAATGCATAAAAACCTAAGGGATTGTACTAAAATGTCAATGGGAGTTGACCCTTTCCTGTATAGTGGGATATTCACGTGTAAACAATAGATCCTTCCAGCCTGTTCAATATGACTCACTTTCAAGTTAACCATGATTTTTATGACAAGAAGAGTATTTTTTGAAAAATCATAAGCCCTTTAATAGTTTAAGTCATTTCCTTATTTCCCAATTTTTTTTGAGATAACCTTTCAATTCCATACATATTTCCATGTTTCACACAACTTATCCTTGGTCACTATGAGGCCCTAGAAAATGATTTTTCTTTAGCCAAGGAAATGAAGGAAAGTGTGGTTGGTATTGTAAATGAGATCGCCTCAAAATTTCTTGCCAACATATAAAGTTATGGACATATGAAACACTAAACAAAAGAAACTACCAAGAACTAAGTAGAAGAGGTATTGAAGATCAAAGAGGAGTTGAGGGAAAGGGGGGCTTCTTTGTAGGGTATTAGAAGCCAGGTGAGACCATGAAAGTAGAACAATGGATCATCCAAAATTCATCAACAGTCTAGAGAACTAACAATTATTATATAGAAATTTTATCCTTATAGTGGAAATAATTCTTCCTTCCACAAAGGCCACACCATCAAGATGCACCAACACTATTAACAATATTGTAGCTGAACTTCAACAATCTGTTGGCCAAGACCCACTGTCTTTGTACATATTTCTTTGGTATCATGCCTCTTCCTCCACTTAGGCTCTCCTAAAACCTTGAAATTTACATTATGTGCATATTATAGATTAAAAAATTATCACTCAGTTTATCCTAAAAGCTATTATGGGTCTGTCAAGACTGTAATAAAAATTTCATGTTTGGGCCTCTTCCTCCACTTAGGCTCTCCTAAAACATTGAAATATACATTATGTGCATATTGCAGACTAAAAAACTATCACTGCTACTCGATATGCACATATCCCATATAAAACCATTAATTATGTTTATTCTTAGTTTTGCAGTTCTTCTTCGACTTCTTCTAAAAGCTAGGTTATCAAGAATGCAAAAAAAATTTCTATTTGAGGGCCTCTCCCTCCACTTAGGCTCTTGAAATGTAGGAATAGAACAAATAATATGATGTACACCATAATTTCCAATCCTGTAAAACTCTGTTAGTTCAAGTCCATCTTTTAAGGAAGTTCAACTATCAAGCATGCATCACATCACAAAATCTTGTGTAGATTTCTGAGTATAACCATTTGTCACCCTCATAGACAATGTTTCATGTACCCTTTTGAATATAACTATTTATCAACCTCATTTGAAAATATAAAAATACACAATTATTTGAAGATCAAGGCATATATGGTTATTTCAACTAACATGAAACTCATACAACACAACACAATATGGATTTCTAAGAACATGTATTCTTCTGATCATGGTCATGTAGATCTAATCCTCTGATGGATATAGTTGAGAGATCCATGAGTTTATATGGGACAGAGAAAATCAGAATTGATGAACATAGACGTACCACTTTGAATTCATATACAATGGGATAAGTTCGAAATGTCTATTTTTAGGAGCAGTTTACTGGTTAGTAGGAAACAACCAGTAATTTCAGGAAGTTAGTTAGTCTACAAGCTAGAGGCTCGATTTGTTAGAAGATACAATGTAAGCCTATGGTCATGAGAGGATAGGACAGAGGAAGATGGCCAAACAGAGGGTATGAGGCCATAGTAGATGAGTATAAATTGCAGAATTTAATCTAGGGTCTTTGAAGTTTGTACAATTTTATTTAATGAATGAAAAGAAAGTTTCGTTAATTGCTATGTGCTCTTATATAATCGGTGTGAACGCATTTGAGCTTTAATGAATGTTAGTTTTTGTAGAAGAATTTAGCTGTGCATAAACCTTGATGAGTAGATAGTATATTTAGGTGAAATACCCTGAGTACATGCATATCTAATTTGAATGAAAGATAGAGAAATTATGAACTGTGTATTTTAGGTGGTGAACTCAATTTGTGATTTGGGAGATCTGTGAAGCTTTGATAAAGGGAGATTGGTGAATTTGTGTTGTTCCTGTCAATACTATGTATTTGGAAATAACACTTTCTCTAAGTAGTTATTGGATACTAACTCTATGTGACCAATATCCAAGTCTGTGTGTAAAGCAATAAGAGGCATTATATGCTTCCCACATGCATACCCCAACTTTGCTTGACTTGAGAACTTGGGAGTCGACATACCTTGTTCCTTTATGTTAGGAATCCCTTCTTCTGATGTGAGTGCTGATGCAGACGTCATGTCTATTTGGCCTGAGCACTCGAAAGTTGCAACAACTTTTTCCTTGATTCCATTTTCTTCTATCATGGGTGCAAAATCAATTTCCAATTCTTTATTTGGAAATTTTGGTGGCGTAACCTCTTTTGCTATCTTAGGTTCCATAATAGCTTGCATTCCCTCGCTTGAAAAGTGAGATGCCGCAACATCTTTCACTTTCAACTGTCTTGAGGGGTAAGACTGGTGTGTTTTTGGTTTTTCTTTGTCTACATGCTTCTTAGTTTCTTCTTTTGACCATTGTATTATCAATATTTTCAGTTCTTTAACTAAGTCTTTTATATCTTCATGCAGAACTTGCGCTGCTACGTCGATATCCGATATTTTTTGTTTCAAGCTCTGTGGGTTTTATTTCTTTAATCTCCAATTTAAAATCCTTTCTAACTTTTTGCGATGGTTTATCTCATTTGAAAAACCCATAAACACCTACATTAAAAACTATTGTCTTACACAAAATCTTCAATTTTTTTTAATAAAATAATTATTAATTAATAATATAATTATTTATAAACTATATATATTGTTTTAATATATATTTTTTTGTTTGAAAATTATATATATATATATTATAATTAATAATATATATATTTTTAATAATAATATATAAAAATATTATAATATTTTTTTAAAGGTTATAATAATAATTATTAATTATTGTAATAATAATATTATAAATTTTTTCTTCTTCTGAAAACGGGTGAATTTGGGTTCAAAACCCTATACTGGAATTGAGCGTGGAGTTAATGGGTGTGAATGCTGCTGGCGCGTGGAGAAGGTGCAAGAAGAGGTGAGGACGGAGCTAGATATGCAACGAGAGATGGGGATGAGGGAAAGGAATGCAGGGATGGGATAGATGCAGCGAGGAGACATCAAGAGATGCAGCAAGAGATCGGAGCGTGGAAGAATGGGAACGCGTGATGGAAACTGTAGACGTGAGAGGAGAGTGATGGATGTGAGAGAAGAATGGGACACGGTCGATGATACAGGCGCAGGGGGTGATGGATAGACCAAGCGGGAGAGAGGAGGACGAGGAGAAATGGGGGTGGCTGTGAGCAGGGAATGGGATGAGGTGGAGGCAAGGGCGTGAAGTAAACACGGTAGGTGGATGAGGAAAGAGGCAATGTGGTATAGATGGAGTGGAAGCGAGTAAAGACGCGGGGAAATGACAGTGTTGCGTACGACATGTGGGCGAGGATGTGGGACGAGGAGAGGGAGATAATGCAGATAGGAAGCTGAGAAGAGTGTGAGCATTGGGAGCGTGAGAAGGAAGTGCTCGTGGGGGAGCAGCGCATGGTGTTGGGTGGAGGTAGGGACAAGGAGGAATGATGACTCACACAATGCAGCAGAGAGGAGTGCAATGGTCGTGGAAAGAGGCAGCGCAGGAGCATGAAGGAGGAAGGGGTAGTGCGCACGTGGTGAAGGGGGTTGTATCGTAGGGGAGGATGAATGGGGCGACGAGTGGGAGAGGGAAGTCGATGAAGGGATGTGGAGGAATGATCTATGGCGATAGGCAGAAGGCGTGGGATGTGAATGATGTGGATGGGGAGTAGTGAGGGGAAAGACATCACAAGGGAGGATGAGCATCGTGGACATGGAGGAATCGAGGACGCGACAGGAAGTGCGCGTTAAAGAAGGAAACACAGAAGTGGAAGCAAAATGTGTGAAGGAGGAAAGAATTGAACGTGGAGGGAATGAGCGATATCTTGAAATGTTTTTTCTTAAGATTCTAATAATTATTATTCAGTATTATAATGATAATATTATAAATTTTTTTTAATGGGGGTTTGTGGTATTTATCGTTGGAGATGGGTGTGAAGAATATGCATTCTGAGGTAGCTGGGAAGAACACTGAAGGAAGTAACTGGAAAATGGAGTGGAATATGGGAATGTGCAATGGAAGAAGAGGCATAGAAGATGAACACAAAGATGAATGTGGAGCAGATATTGAGCCAAAGATTTGATACCACTTGTAAGGTTTCATCCTTACATTATATATATATATATATATATATATATTATTGAATTGATAATTTATTACCTGGTTTACCTTATACATGGAAGCTAACCTATGAATGGTCAGATCTTGAAAAGAGGTGACCTTTGGTCATTAATATTAATTAACCTAATTGTTAATTAATTAATAATAATAGTAATATACTTATTTAGGTATATTACATAGAAAGATAGAAGCAATTTTTCTATTTTACTGTTTAAAGATAGGTGATATGTTTACTTGAAACATCAACTTCAAAATTTTCCCACATTAAATCAACCAACAAAAAACAAAAGACATTGACATAAATATCAATGTATAAACTAATCTCATGACACCAGAATCCATCTCATAAATAGTGAATTAATGACCAATATCCCTATCCAAATACATATTGCTAATGGAAATGAATTGTTTTCATGCACAGACTCAAAAAACACCTTACATGAAATATTATTTCAACGCAATGGAGCTGGTGTCGAGAAATTACATAAAACACCCAAATTCTTTAAAAAATAGTAAGAGGTTACTATTTAATGGTATCTTTCGAGAGTTTAGGATTGTTTTTCAATACTACCAGGCATGCAAGTAAAAAAGAGACAATTAGATCTAGTCTACTAGGCATGCAAGTAAAAAAAGAGATGATTAGATCTAGTCTAGTGGTTGTAGGATGGAGTGTTAGCCTCCCCACTCAGCTTCTATTACCATAAGTGAGACATCGATTGTATAAAAAAAATATTATTGTAATGATACTTACTTTAACAAGAATTCAATCCCATTTTCTCCCTGAAATTACAGCCTTTAATTCCTTAAAAAATAGTAAGAGGTTATTATTTAATGGTATCTTTCGAGAGTTTAGGATTATTTTTCAATACTACCAGGCATGCAAGTAAAAAAGAGACAATTAGATCTTGTCTACCAGGCATGCAAGTAAAAATAGAGACAATTAGATCTAGTCTAGTGGTTGTAGGATGGAGTGTTAGCCTCCCCACTCAGCTTCTATTACCATAAGTGAGACATTGATTGTATAAAAAAAATATTATTGTAATGATACTTACTTTAACAAGAATTCAATCCAATTTTCTCCCTAAAATTACAGCCTTTATATCCACATATAATTGCCTAGTATATGGATTCGCTTTCGACCTTCCTTATATAATATTACCACTTTTATTATGTCCAAATTGTTTGAATGGGTAGTTGCTATATGTTTAGTTTCAATTTGAGAGTTTACTTGTGTAATTTGTTTATAACTTTCGTTTTCAAGAGAGTTTTCTCCAACAATTAAAACTGGAACAACTCATTAACATGGAAATGTTAGTTTGTTCATAATTGTTGTTGCCAATGAAGATAATTATTTTATCGTAAAACAATATACTTTACAAATAGAAAATAATTAAAAAATCCATCTAAATCTTTGTTGATTATAATCACAAATGCCATTATTGAATGCATATTCCATACAATATTTGGACATAAATAAAAACTAACAGATACTTAACATTGATAAATATTGGATTCATATAATTAAATTGCATATCAATATTTGTTAAACAAATTCATTAATTATTATTTTCATTTGAAAACAACAAAAAAATATGAAACTACAATGAATATATCAAATACAACATAATAAAAAAATAAAAATTTAAGAGCTCTAAAACATTATCACACAACAAATATTAACAAGATTTTACATTGTTACTTATCCCTTTTGGATGGTTACATTGTTACATTTTTCTTAGTCTCTTTCCATGAGTAATGCATGGAAATGAAATGAACCTAAACTCATAATGATAGAAATAGAATTATATAGCTTCCACAATGTTACAATGAAGATCAATATTGTCATAACATTTAAAAGAACCATTCATTTCTCATTATTTAATTCCTTGTCACACACTCTACAATTGTTGATCCTTTTAGATGGAAAAAATATTGTCCATGTAATAGTGACTTCATGACACTGTATTCTCTTTGAAACCATATCCTCTTCCTTTGGATTCATGAGAAGACACATTAGAACCCGCAAAAATAATAATGAACTCCATTAGTATCATTGTCAAAAAAAAAGACCACTAAATATTAAGAAAAACACATGTCAAAAGTAAACTTCATAGATACACTTCAGATTTGCAAATACACAATTTTTAGGCTGCAATGTACACTTCATATACATAGGGATGTAGTTACAAGTATAGACCAACAACTTATAATTTTTTTCCAAAATTATAACAAGTGCTAAGCAATAAATGCTCTAGATTTAAAGCCTTCCCATGGGGGGTTTGGTGCGGTCAAAGCTGATGCTTCTCCTCTTGTGATACAATCACCTAGCATAGAGATAGACATCAAATCATTGATTTTTTAACAACATCCAATACATTAATATAAACCGAGTTGTTAAATAGACTAAATAGAGATTTTTCCTCACCTTCTAGCTCACCGATCGACGTGTTCTCAATCAACCAATTGTGTTCCACCGAAGGAAGACCCCTAGGTGAAGCACCTGCGTATGTCATAAAAAATCATTAGAGAAGATTGAGCATATGGGATTTCAACAATGAACATCACAATAAGGTATATGTATGCAAGCATACACACTCCACACGTATGAAAATGGATATGTCTGGATGCACTACTAAAGTGAGGCTGAAAGAAAGAAAAAAAACTGGGATGTGAAAGAGTTCCAAACCTCATAGATCACTGATTGGCGTGTTCTCGATCATAGATTCATGTTCCAATGAAGGAAGAACCCCAGGTGAAGCACCTGTGTATGTCATAAAAGTTCGTCAGAACCAATATTCGCACGTAGAGCACTATGCATGTGAAAACATCTATAAATCAACTAGGAGTCCCATACAAAGTACCTGGAATTGTAGGTAGACCAGAATGGTGCACGGGGACTTCACTTAGTGAACATCTCACATAGCACGTGCGATCGTGGGATATTAGAGAATACCCTTAATTTTGAGAGATATTGACCTGAACACTTTTTGTTGAAATCCCCTCCCAATACTTAAAACCTCCTCCCCACCCCTTTTTACACCTCAATCCTTATAAACCACCCTACCCACCCCCGCCTTAAACCCCTCATCCCCCCAATACCTACAAGATATTGGTTCAATTTTTGATAATTTTAAAACCCACAATATGAACTAACGTGATAGTATATTGGTCAACAAGTGAAGCTCCTGTGGACTGGTGCTACATCCACCTACGCCTTTGTGTTGAAGACACCATTGTAGATTGCTGCCCCTCTGCAAGCATACACACTCCACACGTAAGAAAATGTATATGTCTAAATGCACTACTAAAGTGATGTGGAAAGAAAGAACAACAACTAGGATGTGAAAGAGTGCCAAACGTCATAGATCAATGATCAGTGTGTTCTCAATCAACTATTAATGTTCTACTAAAGAAAGAACGTCAAGTGAAGCACCTGTGTATTCCATAAAATATCGTCAAAACCAATATCCACACGTAAAGCACTACACATGTGAAAACATCTATAAATCAACTGGGAGTCCTATACAAAGTACCTAGAATTGTAGGTAGATCGAAATGGTGCTGTATTTGCATATGCCTTTGTGCTAAAAACACCGTAGTAGAATGCTGCCCCTCTACAAGCATACACACTCCACACGTAAGAAAATGTATATGTCTAGATGCACTACTAAAGTGAGGTGAAAAGAAAGAATAAAAAATGGGATATCAAAGAGTCCCAAACCTCGTAGATCATCGATCAATGTGTTCTTGGTAAACCAGTCATGTTCCACTGAAGGAAGACCCCTAGGTGAAGCATGTGTGTATGTCATAAAATCTCGTCAGAACCAATATTCACACATAAAGCACTACACACATGAAAAAATCTATAAATAAACTAGGAATCCTATACAAAGTACCTGGAATTGTAGGTAGACTGTACTGGTGCTACATGCACCTATGAATTTGCGCTAAAGACACCGTGGTAGAATTCTGCCCCTCTCCAAGCATACACAGTCCACACGTAAGAAAATGTATACGCCTAGATGCACTACTAAAGTGATGTGGAAAGAAAGAAAAACAAATGGGATGTGAAAGAGTGCCAAGCCTTGTAGATCACTGATCGATGTGTTCTCATTCATCCAGTCATGTTCCACTGAAGGAAGACCCCCGGGTGAAGCACCTGTGTATGTAATAAAATCTCGTCAAAACCAATATTCGCTCATAAAGCACTACACATGTGAAACAATATATAAATAAACTATGAGTCCTGTAAAAAGTACCTAGAATAGTAGGTGGATCGGATTGGTTCTGCATCCTCCTACGCCTTTGTGCACAAGACATCGTGGTATAATACCACCCCTTTACAAGCATACACACTCCACATGTAAGAAAATGTATATGTCTAGATGCACTACTAAAGTGAGGTGGAAAGAAAAAATAACAACTAGGACGTGAAAGAGTGGAAAATCTCATAGATCACTGATCAGTGTGTTCTTGGTCATCCAGTCATCTTCTAGGCACTTGTGTATGTCATAAAATATCGCCAAAACCAATATTTGCACCTAAAGCACTACACACGTGAACATCTATAAATAAAATACGAATCCCGTACAATGTACATGAAATTGTAGGTAGAACAGACTTGTGCTACATGCACCTTTGTCTTTGTGCTGTAGATACCATGGTTCTTTGCTGCCCTCTGGAAGCATACACACTCCACACGTAAGTAAATGGATATGTCTAGATGCACTGCTAAAGTGAGATTGAAAGAAAGAACAACAATTGGGTTGTGAATGAGTGCCAAACCTCATAGATCACTGATCGGTGTGTTCTTGGCCAGCCAGTCGTGTTCCACCGAAGGAAGACTCACGGGTGAAGCACTTGTGTATGTCATAAAATATCGTTAGAACCAATATTCACACGTAAAGCACTACACACGTTAAAACATGTATACGTCAATTAGGTGTCCCGTACAAAGACTTGGAATTGCCGGTATATCGTATTGGTGTTGCAGGAGCCTTCGTCTTTGTGCTGAATACATCGTGGTTGAATGATTCCCCTCTACAAGCATACATACTCCACACGTAAGAAAATGGATATGTTTAGATGCACTACTAAAGAGGGGCTGAACGAAAGAACAAAAAATGGGTTGTGAAAGAGTGCCAAATATTGTAGATCACTGATCGATGTGTTCTTGGTCAGCCAGTCATGTTCCACCAAAGGAAGACCCCCAAGTGAAGCACCTGTGCATTTCATAAAAGTTCGTCAGAACCAATATTCACACGTAAAGCACTACACATGTTAAAAAAAGTATACAACAACTAGGAGTCTCGTACAAAGTACTTGGAATCATTTGTAAAATAGAATAGTGCTGCAGGCACCTTCATCTTTGTGCTGAAGACACTGTGGTTGACTGCTGATCCTTTGCAAGCATATACACTCCACACGTAAGAAAATGGATATGTCTATATGCACTATTATAGTGAGGCTGAAAAGAACAACAACTTGGATATGAAAGAGTACCAATCCTCGTAGATCATCGATCGATGTGTTCTTGGTCAGCCATTTGTGTTCCACTGAAGGAATACCACTGGGCAAAGCACCTATGTATGCCATACAAGCTTGTCAAAACCAATATTTGCACGTAAAAAATAACTATGTATGTGAAAATGTATCTATAAATACACTAGGAGTCTCATACAAAGTACCTAGAATTGTAGGTAAACAAGGATGGTGTTGCATCCGCCTACGCCTTTGTGCTGAAGACACTGTGGTAAACTGTTACCCCTCTGCAAGCATCCACACACTGTATGTAAGAAAATGGATATGTCTAGATATACTAATCCAAGCATATACATATTCACATAGATATTATCACTATATGAAACTGACCTGAGAACCTTGATGCTGCATTGTTGGAGCAAGGACGATCCCGCTTATTGAGATATTGAAACTAGAATGGATCATATTCAAATGCATGGCTATTCAAATCAATTTCAAAGCCGCCAATTTGTTTGATTCTTTTTCCTTTCTTATTAGGGATAAGGAAACTTTTCTTCCTCTTCAAAGATGACTCAAAAGCACCCAATCCAAGGGTGAAGTCAAAATCCATAATATGAAAATTGTTGGCCTCATCGAACATTTTTTTAACTTGGTCAAATAACTTCTTGGTCTTTCTCAGTGTAGCTGGAGGACTATTTTTAAGCAGATCTAGGTAGCCAAAAAATTCATCCCTAAATAATTTAAGTCCCTCAACATCTAGATCAACATTGTCAATGGCCATAAAATTTGTATCACGGTCTACACCAATGTTTAGTTCCTCTCTCTGATTTGGGGCATCAAATGAGGTAGGTGTTGCATCATGATCCAGTATTGGTCTTGATCAAGTTCTACAGAGTTGAGGAGCGCATCCA